>JASDQU010883565.1:0-14936 GCA_032191745.1 Picea mariana
CAATTGTGTCATTTATATATGTTGAAATCTACCTCACAAGAACTTAATAACTTAAGGTTGAATAAATAAGCAATCTTCAAAAATCAAAATGTATCCAAAGGTGTTAGAAAATTGCATTCATAATAATGATGTTATATAAAATAAATAAATAAAATATTTTGAAAAATAAACATACCATGTGGGAATATGGAATATAGAGTGTGAATATTGAATATAGAGTGTGAATATTGAATATAGATGTTATGTAAAATAAATAAATAAAATATTTTGAAAAATAAACATACCGTGTGTGAATATGGAATATAGCATGTGAATATGGAATATAAATGTTATGTAAAATAAATAAATAAAATATTTTAAAAAATAAATATAAGTAAAATAAATAAATAAAATATTTTGAAAAATAAACATACTATGTATGAATATGGAATATAGAGTGATGAACTCACCACTAATATATGAAAATTTATTAATATTTATTTAATCAGGGTATATGTAATCATTCACTAAAATATGATTCAAATTGTTTATGTAGTAATTGTTTATATAGTATAATAATTGAATCGTACTATATATATAATCTCTTTTATGTGATTTGTGTATGTGACTTGTGTGTAAGTATTTGAATAGAAAAAAAATCAAATATGTTTATTTATGGAATTTTGATATTGATTATAGAAAAAAAAAAAATATATGTTTATTTATGGAATTTTGATATTGATTTTAAAAATATAAAATCTCATTTTTTCTTATTTTATTGTGAATATTGTTTTGTGATCGTATATAAACTCTAATATATTATGATCTTTATACTAATGGACTATAATATAATATCCAAAGAGGTAGTGACTTTCTTGTTAGCATAATGTTTCATTGATTGTGAGGTATTTATACTCCTTCTACCTTTTTATAAAATCTCTTTCCCTTCCCATAATCAATTCAATGACTTTTTAATATTAACCTTTTAATTTTCACTTAAGTGACTTTTTAATCCCATAATGACATCATTGAATATTTATAGCCATAATAAACAATAATGTCCCAAATGGTTCCCCTTAATACTCATTGGAGATATTGCTAACTAGCTCAAAACACATGGTCATTTGAGATTCTATAATACATCTCTCTTGGAGTACAACACTTGGCCACATATCTATTTTCCTGAAAATTATAGTTGTCCATTTCAAGGGCTTATATTTCATTGCTCTCTTAGATTACAACACTTATCAACATACAATTTTCTTGTGACTTATAATACATCTCTTAGACCACAACACTTTTCATTGTCCCATTTTCCTTGGAACTTATAAATGCTTACTCTTTATCTTTAAGCTTACAAAAAGCTTACTCTTTATCTTTAGACTTACAATATGTGTATCTATATCTATCTTGAACCATAACATTTGTTCACATACCCATTTTATTCTACTCACAACTATCCATTTCCAAAACTTATGAAACACTAAACACATGCCTATAAGATTACACTCACTCACACTCATATTAGCTTATGATACACACTCACTCATATTTAAGCTTACAATATGTTTATCTATATCTCTCTTGAACCATAACATTTTTTCACATACACATTTTCCATTTTATTGTGCTCACAACTACCCATTTCCAAGACTTATAAAACACTAAACACATGCCAAAGTTTATGGGGTTACACTCACTCATATTGGCTTATAATACACACTCACTCATATTGGGATACAATAATAACACATACAATATGAGACATAACATTTTCATTAAGTGATACTACATGCACGGGATTAGAAAGAGAAATCGAGGCTAATATATACATCATGAGAGGATAATAGAATATTTTCGATAAAGGGTACATTTAGAGGAGGGAGAAAAATATGACATCACATACATATTCCATGACATAAACTCTTGAATTTGTGTCATGCATGGATGATTTTAGGGGTTAAATTTCGGTCATGGGCTAATTTTCCATGTTTTTTTCAAAAACAAGATTCGTTATTTTAAAAATGATTCACCCAAATTCTATAGGATAAAATTATTTTACCTTAAAAATCGCCAAAATTTTATAAAAAATATATAAAATACTTAGAAATTTGAATACTTTAAAAAAAATATCGCCAAACATTTATAGTTGACATATGAAGGATTAGTAATATTCGCCAAGGTTTCTACATTTTAAAATAAATTTCCATCCTTAAAATCATCCTTTGTGTCACGTTCCTCCATTTCAAGAGGAGGTTGACATCACATCCACACTCGCCCTTGATCACATCTTTTTTATTTACATTGATCATGTTTATCAATTTGATAACTTGGGCTCACTAGGTTCTTTGGTGATACTAATTATTTGATAATTATATGTTCTTCAAAACATGAAGACAACTTGTTTATCTTGATAATATTGTGGCGCCTTCATTTTAAGGGAAGTATAGTGCTTCAAGTGTTTTCCTAAGATACAAAAAATTTTCTGGGATAAGAGTAGAACTTTAGTATTTACCTTCAATTTAAAACAATGTAATAGTCAATTGTTTCTAGCTACACAAAATAATGTAATAGTTGATTGTTTTTTGTTATACAAAAATTGGCACCTAAACCAAGATATAAATCAAGATAAAAACACATATCAAAATGTAGATTTATTATTATCATTAAGACCATTCTAATCAAATTTAGAGTTAGTTAACCAACACGTTTGAAATCACAATTTGCAACATGGTCAATGTTAGAATTATAAAATTCCCTTAATATATTTTATAATTCTTTTTGCAAAATTTCAATGTTCAATATGAGGGTTAGACATTGTTGGTGCATAATTATGCGCACAATATTAAGTAATACTTAATTAATTGTAAACGTGCAAATAAATTAATTATGCACAATAAATAAATTGTAATGATCCATTGCATGGATAAATTCCAAGTTTAGGTAATCTTAACTTGGAGAATCTTTGAAGTTTGAGTTATTTATTGGCTTAGTAAAGTTTGAGTATAGTACTTCAAGTGTTCTCCTAAGACACAATTTTTTTCTTGGTAAGAGTAGAACTTGTAATACCCCTAGGTTGAACCCCAATTGTACATATAAATGTAAATGAACATATATGCTGGTGAGACAAGATATTTTGGGCAAGGGTGCATGTGTGGTTATTAGGCTGGGGTCTGATGCTAAATGGTCAGTGAGTCATCATTGCAATATGTAATCACATACAAATATTAATGAAAACACATCACTGTTGCAGATCAACCATGTAAAAGAGTATGGGGGGATAAACTCCACTAGGTAGGGAAAGGGAGCTAAGATTTTAGGAAAAGGGGGCTAATCTAGGGGACTTAAGCCCAAAGGAATATTATATTAATATTGCTTTAATAATTATTAAAGTACAATGCATGGATATTTATTTTATGCTAATTTCTAAGGAGGGGGGACAAGTGGGGGTCAAGTGGGCCCAAGGTAGTTCCCAACATGACAAGTGTTAAGTTGGGAACATGCGCACATATAGTTTAGACTTAGTTCATTTCCATTTTATTCTATCATGATCAATCCTTCACTCAAGTAGTTTTGATCAGTACCCTGTTGTTACTATACTTGTACATATACCTGTACCCTGGTTAGCTTTGGAGTTGGACTGAAGAAGCAAGTTGTCAGGCCTGTAGGAAATTGAAGAGGCGTGTTGTCAGACCCGTGAGCATTCTCTCCAGGTGAGAGAATTGTTGGGAATTGATCCCCAAAGGTGCCAAACCGCAGCTACAAGGCTCTGAGACTTCCTATACGGCTTGTTGTTGAATCCCTGGAAAGGAAGTGGGGAAGCCGAGGGACTGTTAAGCAGAGAAGGGGCACACTTCCTGGGGTGGGACAGACATGTGGGGAATGAGGGACTGTAGGCTGTTAGTTTGAGTTGGCACTTGTGACTGGGTTTTTCTGTTGTTTGAGATACCTTAGCCAAGTTAGGAATCCTTTACCCAGGTGGAGTTTAGTCTCAGCTCGGGGGTGACCCACTACTGAGAGTTATGAACAATGTGGTCTAAGGCTGGGAGGAACATCGAAGGTCTGCACGCAGTTGGTGTTCTTTTAAATCAAATATAAGTGTCAATTATGTGTTGATTCATATGTTGCATTAATATTTATGCATTTGTTTTAATGGGTTTTCCTGTGTATATTGCATGCATACTTCTGTTATTATTTTGTATGAATATGTGCATTTGCTGAGTATTTTTATGAATTAAATCGGTATCAGAGAGAAGAAATTTTAAGTGGCATATCCCAATAGATAGTTGGAGATGCTATAATGTGGTATCAGAGCCCAATTTTCAACACTGAGCCTGGATGGGCCGAGTTAGCAAAATGTTGAAGCCGAAACTCGCAGAGAATTAATTTCTGGAGTATGTATGCAACTTGTTTTATTAAATTACTGTAGTAAAAATTGAGAGAAATTTCAAGGGTAATGTGAAGAATTGATCCTCTTTGGAAATTTCAAAAATAGGCAAATCAGGAAAAAAAATTGGGTATTTATTTTCTGTGCGATGACGTCGGCATGGCGTGGAGGCCACGTGTCAGCTGGTGTGGTAGAAAAAAGACGTGTACTACCATGGTGGCAGGTACATGTTGGACGAGATGACATTTGACAGGTGATGTGGAGCCATATGGCAGGCTAAGTGTTAGTCCCACGAAACCATGGTAAGATCTTGGAATTTGTCTAAGTGTTGGGACTTTTTGGACGAACTTATGAAAGAAAGGTTACAAGATTATGAGTCTGCGAGTTCGCAAAGAAGTGGAAAAATGGTTAAGTGTTGAGACTTTTTAGACAGACTTATAAAAGAAAGGTTACAAGATTATGAGTCCGCGAAGAAGTGAAAAATGGTTGTGTTGAGACTTTTCGGACGGACTTATGAAAGAAAGGTTACAAGATTATGAGTACACGAGTTTGTGAGTCTGTGAAAAAGTGGAAAAATGGTTAAGTGTTAAGAGTTTTCAGATGGACTTATGAAAGAAAGGTTACAAGATTATGAGTCCGCGAAGAAGTGGAAAAATGGTTAAGTGTTGAGACTTTTCAGACGGAATTATGAAAGAAAGGTTACAAGATTATGAGTCCACGAAGAAGTGGAAAAATGGTTAAGTGTTGAGACTTTTCGGATGAACTTATGAAAGAAAGGTTACAATATTATGAGTTCGCAAAAAAGTTGAAAAATGGTTAAGTGTTGAGAATTTTTGGATGAAATTATGAAAGAAAGGTTACAAGATTATGAGTTTGTGAGTCTGTAAAAAATTGGAAAATGGTTAAGTGTTGAGACTTTTCGGACGGAATTATGAAAGAAAGGTTACAAGATTATGAGTCCACGAGTTTGCGAAGAAGTGGAAAAATGGTTAAGTGTTGAGACTTTTCGGGTGGACTTATGAAAGAAAGGTTACAATATTATGAGTATGTGAGCCCGTGAGTCCGCAAAAAAGTGGAAAAATGGTTAAGTGTTGAGACTTTTCGGATGTAATTATGAAAGAAAGGTTAAAATATTATGAGTTCGCGAAAGAAAAAGAAGTTAAGTGTTGATGGTGGGTTCATGGAAGGGTCTTTGACATAAGAGTTTAGATATCCACCCAAAAAATTGATCTGGGCAGTTAATTTCACAAGAAATCAGAAGAAAGAGTTATGATGCATTATTGGAACATAATTGTGAATAATTTTCATGAATATGTTAAATTATTTAGTCTAAAAAACCTTGTTGCTTGCACATTTTGCAGAGTTAACAGAATTTAGAGCAAAACAGGATCAACACAAAGACCAACAAAATGGAAGATACACAGAGGAATTATAGTCGTGAAGAGGATGAGATCATAAGGATGTATGACAATATGGGAAATGAAGGTACAAATTCAAATGGACACGGAGAAGGAAAGGAAGAAATCATGAACTTGGTAGAGATCATAAAAATTCTACAAAAGGATGTCTAGAGTTATAAAGTTGATAATGAGAGGCTTACGAAAGCCAAGGAGCAGCAAGAAGACTTCAACATCAAGTTAATGCAAAGCTTGGACAAAATAGAGAATAATATGGATAAGGAGATTGTGTCAAGCAAATTAGGGAGTTACAGATCTCATGATGAGAGGAGAAGAACAATAAGTGTTGGCAAGGATCACCATTACTTCACAAGGAATTCAACTAGGAGAGTATTGTTGAAGCTTGAATCTGTTAGGACCGAAACGACAACCTCATGGGGATATTATGGTATTCCTCTATGTTTCAAGATATTCTTGGAATTCTAGATTTTCAAAATAATATAGGACTTTGAGAAAGTTTGTCGTGATATTCAAAGAAATATAAAGGTTGCAGAAAAATAAAATGTTTTCTTTTAAAGAGAGTTCCCGAGAGATGACCAGGAACCTCACACGTCACATATTTGAAAAAGATAAGAAAATTTTCCTCACATCCATCATAGTTAAACTAAAGATTTCTGATCACATAAAAATGAAAGAAAATGGTCCGCATGCATAAGAGAACTTTAATAGAGTAAACACATGTGGATCTCAGATAAAGAAAATGATATATTAATCTCAAATATTTTATACTCAAAACTCAGAGTTATAAAACACCGTCAAAATTGATCCTGAAATAGTTCTCTTGGGATTTCTGAGAAATATAAAGTTTGTTACAAAGCTTTTAAATTTAAATGTGTTTGTCCTTAGAAATGGGATTGGGTATCCAACAGACCATAAAGAAAATATAAACAAGAAGTGAGTTGTGGAGAGAAGATGGTGGGCGATGACAGAGTAGAAAGACCTGGAAAGAAGACAAGAAGGAGTTATCAGATTTCGGTTAAACCTTTCTAGTCAAAGAAGCGAAGTAACTGGATGAAAAACTGATAAAGAAAGCAAGATGTGATCAACATAAACTTACTATCATGGTCTCTCTCCTATTTACTTTCTTCTTGTTGTCCTTTTATTTTCCTCATTGACGGTTATAGGAACCGTCTCAACTGTTGATTCTTGGCCTTCTTCAATTAATTTATCAATTGTCTTTTTAAACCAATCGTCAATGTAATTTTTCATTGGTGCAATATTTATTTCATGCCTGATTTTGATATTAAATAATTCTCCTTCCAAATATCTTAAGTAATGAGAAATGCCATGTATTTCCTCCTCAATATCTTGATTTTTCATAGAATAATCAACCAACCAATTATCTATCTCTTCTTCATTATATTGAATTATGCCATAAAATTTCTCAGGTGATAATCCCTTTAATATCTCCACTTGTTCATCAAATTGTTGCTTTGTCATAAAAAATGAATTGAGAATTAACTTCGGATCTTGTACCTCATCAGTGCTTCCTGCCAGATCTATCTCTGTGATTCTTTTGAATAATTCTTTTCTTTTTACTATGGCTTTGCCTCATGCTTGGACAATGTTATTCAAATTATTGATGTTTTTTTTCTAACAAGCATTCAGTTGTTTAATTCGACTTGGAGAAGGAAAATCCTCTTCTCTCCTTTTCAATTTTGTCATGTTTGAGACTTTTATTCCAAATGGAAAAACAACATCGGTGTAGAATCCTTCTTCATTCTTTAAATCAACTTGGAGATATTCATGAAAAGCATGTGCCCTTGAACCGAAAGAAACAATATTTTTCGATACCTCCCATGCTTATATTATCAGTGACATTCTCTTTTTAATGTTTTTCTCTACATAACTTCGGTCTAATGTGAGTAAACTAGAAGATCATTTTAATTTAATACAAGGTGTAGTTGGTTTAACTATTGTCAAAGGACTTTCCAGGATTGGAAGAGGCATCAAGGCAGTTTCAAATTCTCTGTTCCTTTCCTTTAATTAGAATTTCTAGATTCTAAACCATCAATAGTGTCATCAAGAGCATCTGCGCTTGCCCTATGGATTTTGGAAATCTGGGATGGCCGCATGTCCTTCGGGTCAACCTCTGAGCGGGAATTTCCCTTTTTATTCTTATGGTCACTTCTTTCTACAATCAACTTTTTAGACTCTTTATCAAAAACAATACTTTGAAAAGTGAAGGATTCTTCTTCACTAAAGGTCTCATTTCCAACGACTTCCAATAAAGAATTTTGTTGAGCCATATTTTCTGACTGTTTCATTACATGAAATATTTTCTCAGTATCTACTTCTAGTTCCATATCCTCCAAAGAAAAGATTTGGATGTCATTTTCTATAATAGTATATTCTTCCTCTTGCACTAATTTTTTCTTTTTCTTTCTCACGGGGAGCTTGTGTGAACTCTCAATTTTCTCAGGGGGAGGATTCTTCTCTCCCCCTCCACTAGAACTACCGTTGAAAACCTTTTTAACTGGGTGGGTTGTTGGAGCATTTCTCCTGGATGTAGTATTATTGTGAGTAACAACTGCATATTGAGCACTTCTTTCACTGGGACCTTTTCTCCTTTGCTTATAAAAATCATTACTGCTAAGTAATGTTTCTAAATCGCCATCATCGTGTACATGAGTGCCTTGTTTTTTATCTTCTTCTTCTTCGTTCAAGATAGTATGAATGAAATATTTATCGAAACCCACTGAAAGCATATGTCCCACAAAGATTTTGTTCGGATCAAAACCTTTGATCTTTTTAGCATACTTTAAATTCATATTGTTGAAATGATTTTCAAATTCATAAATTTTATTTATATTTATGAACATGAACTCTCCAATCTTTCATGGTAGGGGAATAAATTGTTTTTTCCTTTTTTCATGGAAAAAATGTAGCCAGGAGTTATATTTCCTTTCCACCTCTATAATAAATAGTTTTTCAGATACATGATACGGGAGAAAAGAATGATTCTCTTTCAAGAGAAATATCCTTATGAGGTTGTTATTCTCCATTTGTTCTATTGTTCCTTTTTTCTCTAAAAATTTGGTAGCTTGGTTAGATATCCTTGAAGTGTTTTCACCCAACAACAACCTTTTGAAGAATGAAACAAAATTATTATAAACTTCATAGAAAAACATAGGGGTCTTATGTCTCCATAGTGCGTGATACCAAAAGGTATCTGGATCTATTTTACAATTCACCCCCTTACTTATGGTTAAGTTTGGGAATTGACAACAATGCACAATAGAAAATATCAGATAAGAGGCCATAAATAATTTTTTGTCCTTTCTATAGTGTGATAACTGGGATTATATTTCGATAGAAATCAATTTTCCCCAATAAAAAATGGTATGTTCTTTCACTATAAAATACAAAATACATAAAATCATGTGAGAGATAGAAGCAGAGATCCATGCAATTTCTTGATAAGGTTTTTTAAAGGAATCAACATGGATTCTGGTTATGTCTACTGGGATAGATGCAAGATTCTCCAAATATTCAGGCAGGAGGTCAAGCCCATTGTTATGTTTCTTCAAGAATTCTCTGCAATATTCACCTTTGAAAGTAAGAGTCAGCTTTGACAGCTTTAACATCTTGCGAAAAAATTGAGGTGAAAGAGAAATCGAAGAATGATTCTGGAGCTATATAATTCTTTGAGTTGGCACGTACTTTTCCACACACCGTGCAACAAGTTCTTTACATTAAAAATCCTCAGGAACACACCCAACACGAGCAATTCCAGATTCCCAAATTACATATTTATGTGTAGGAGGAGAGGAATAATATGAATATGCTCTTGACCACTTGAAGTTTTGGTCGTCATGACCAAAGATATTCAAAGTATCACCACAAAACTATTGTCTAGCTAATGCTACCATAGGTTGATGGGACTATTTCTTCAGTTGGATAATAACCTCAAATAAATCTTTTTGGATAGATAATGATAATTTAATCCCTTGGAAAATGAAGATTTAATGAAATTTAATGAGTAATTCCTCGAGCCTTTCACCATTAACGACGATATTTTAGAAGCCTTCACAACAATTGTTAGCATTAAACAATACTTAATGTGTATTGTGAAAAGCAACAAAATGGCGGGGACAGACGAGAGAGAGTTTTAATATGAAGCTTTTCATGAACCCGCGAACCCATGGTTATGGATGATAAAAAATATACTAAGTGTAGAAAGGCAATCGGTCGGACTTGCATGCAAAAGGAATAAAATTCTTTGGAGCTCGACACCCGTGACAAATATGATGGTCAAAATGTAGATCACGGAATCTGGGGTGAAAAGTGAAGGTCACAGAAATTGGAGGATGAGGGCTTGAACCTGTGAACCTACGCAATTGAAAAATGTCTAAGTGTAGTAGTGGACTTATGATGTGAGAAAGTGGATGGATATGAAGGTATGCCAACCCACCAATCACTGAAATATGACTAAGTATAGTAACCAAAAAGGGATAGATGAAAGGATAAAAGAAAAGGGAAATAAGGGGAGGTGTAGAAGAGGGAAAATAAATGGAAAAAAGAAGTTGGGAAGATAGAATGGGCAAGGAAAACCAAGAAACACTAAATGATCTCAACAACTGGCTCCAACTGTGGGATGATAACCCCTTGTGGGTTGTCAAGAATCCATAATCTTCATGACTAGATGCTTCCATCCATTGGGCTATGGAGTCAAAAGGTAAGGATATACAAACTAAGTAAATGAAAAAATATGTACAAGGAAATGATAAAATTTCAGGCAAAGAAACCTTTCAAGTGTTTCCCATTAACAGGAAGCATTAACATTTTACCCTTCATATCTTTGAGCATATAAGCATTAAAACCTAGGATCTTTTCGATGATATATGGTCCAACCCAAAGTTCTTCGAATTTTGTGTGCATCAATGGTTTCTCCTTAGCTTTATTCCAGAGTAACACTAGTTCTCCCTTTTGAAAATTCTTTATGGTTTCATTTTGATCAAAATATTTTTTGATACTTTTTTGTCTCTGAGAAGTTCTATTCAAGGAATTACTTCGTTCTTCCTCCAATTTCAATAACTAGTTCACTCTCTTTTTCATAGGTGAACTATCTTATGCATCCTTTGTATTAACTACAAAAGTCAAAGCATTTAGCTCGAGGCTAATTGGAATTTTTGCTTCTTTTCCATAAACCAATGTGTACAGAGACATCCCAATGATGTCTTTTGGAGTCATTATGCTCGCCCACAAAACCTAATTCAACTTCAAATGTCAATTCCTTTGGTTCTTATCAATAGTTTTCTTCAATATCTGAATGAGTGTCTTATTAGTGGATTCTACAAGATCTTTCCCTTATGGATAATAATTGGATGACTACCTCATAACAATCCCATATTCTCCACAAAATTCTGTAAATTTTGAGCCAATGAAAATAGAGCCATTGTCAGTGATGAATTTTTCTGGGACACCGAACCTAGACAAAATATTATCTTTGAGAAACTTAATCAACTCTTCAAAATCGACCCTTTTTAATGCTATTGCTTCCGACCACTTTGTAAAATAATCTGTAGTGGTGAGGATATATGTATGTCATTTGCTTGACTTTGGATTTATTGGTCCAACAACATCAAGTCCCCATTGGGAAAATACTTGTTCTACAGATATAGGCTATAATGGCGTTGCATATTTTTTCATTTTCCCTTAAAATTGTTGACAAGATACCACTTCCTTATGGTAGCATATGATTCTTTAGAAATTGATGGCCAACAAAACCCAACTCTTATTATTTTATGGGCGGTGGTGGTAGGCGCACAATGTACACCACATATACCTTCATGGAATTCTTTCATCAATTCTTGAGTTTTCTTTTCATCAACACATCTCAACAATATTCCATCATAGTTCCTCATGAACAATATATCAGCAATCAACACATATTGACTTGACTTCATCTTCAATGTTCTTCGCTCTTTAGGGTTCATGGTGACTGGAAATTGTCCATACCTCAAGTAGAATATAATATCTTTATACCATTCTGAAATTGCCATGGATTCTCCTAATGAGATTGAAATTACTCCATCCAAAGAATCACTATTTGCAATGAGCTTACATAAACCCTATCCTTTATCTTCTTTTAAAGGTTTAATTTCAATATCATATTCTTGAATCTTTTCCAGCTAGTTTACCCATTTTCCTTCTCTCAATTGTTGATTTAAAAGCATCTTCACATGAAAGGATGGAACATACACAATGACATGAGAATTTAGTATATAAGTTTGATAGTGCACCACCGCTTTCAAAAGAGATAGGGCTTGCTTCTCCAATTCTGAATATCTCAATTCATAATCATGAAGGGTCTTGCTCATGAAACTAATTAGTAATTCTTCACCCTTGGCATTCCTCTGAGTAAGAATAGATGCAACAATCGTTTCTATAGAAAACAAATAAATGATGAAGTCTCTTTGAAAATCTAGGCTAGTGAGGACTGGAGTTGTAGTGATTGCCTTTTTTATATTATTAAAATCTTCTTGTGTATCCATTGTCCATTCAAACCTTTGGTCCTTTTTCAACAATAAATTGATCAACTTCACAATACTTACATAGTCAGGGACAAATCTTCGTACAAAGTTGATCTTTCCAAAGAATGATTGAACTCCCTTCTTATATGATTGGGGGTTGATTTAATTTATATATTTAACTCTCTCTAGATTGATATAGATTCCTTACTTGCACACAATATGACCCAATAGTTTTCCTTGAGTTACAACAAATAAAAATTTCTTTGGATTTAAAGAAACACCATATAACCTACACATGTCAAAGTTTTCAGGTGATGAATGTGATTGCTCCTTGTTTTTGAGTGTACTGTTAAGTCATCTTGATAATCCACCATGAATTTTCCTATCAATCCCTCAAAAGCATGATCCATATCCCTCTCAAATGTAGCTCCTACATTTTTTAAACCAAAGGGAATCCAAATATATGCATGTGTCTCCCAAGGTGTTATGAAAGTTGCATTTTCTTTGTCTTCTTTAGCAACCAAGACTTGATTATACCTAGAAAAACCATCTAACATGGACATGTAGGTTGATCCCGTGACTTCTTGGAGAAGAAACTCCATGTTATGCAAAGGATAATTACCCTTTACGCTTGATTTGTTAAGATCCCTGAAATATACACACATCTGAATCTCCCCAGTGTTTTTTCTCACTATCACAGGGTTTGAAAGACAATCAGATTGTCTAATGGGGTATATTATTCCAGCCTTCTTTAATTTTTCCAATTCAACCTTTACCATTGGTTTTAATTTGGGCTTCATTATCCTTATCTTTTGCTTGATAGGCTTTGACCCTTCTCTCAAGGGGATAATGTGTTGAAATATTGTTTTATCATATGCCTTCAAATCATCATAACTCCATGCAAACACATCAAGATATTATTTAAATAATGCAACATATTGATCAACTTCGTCAATTGTACAATCAACTCCCAAATTGACATATTTTGGGGAACTATCAGTTCCAATATTAATTTTTCTTACTTCTTGGAATTTTCATAGCGATGCTTCTTCCAAGAGGTTTTCAGCATGATCGTCTCTTGTAAAAAGAGACTCAGATTAAATACAATTCCTTGGGACAACAATTATGTGATTATCTTCATCTTCATCATCATTCGTCAAAAAAATTTCCAATTCTTCATCATTCTCAAATACTTGTAAATACTCATGATTATCAGGTATAGAAGGTCAAAATATTATTTTTACTTGAAAAGATGTTTTTCTCTGAAAATCATTCGGGTTTGACAGTGAGTCCGCCAAAGCTAATGAATCTACATTTTGATTTTTGTCCCTTGGGATGAAAGAAATGTTGAAAGAGTTGAAGGCTTCCATCAATTCATTAACTCTTTTGAAATATAATTTGAGTCTTTCCTTTTTAATCTTATATCTCTGGGTAACTTGATTTATTACCAACTCAGAGTCGCATGTCACAATTAGATGTTCTATCTTCATTTCTTGTGCGAGAATCAATCCTTGAATCAAAGCTTCGTATTCTGCCTCAGTATTGGTGCATGCAAATTCAAGTTTGATATCATGTGGATGCACAATATTTCCTTGGTTTATGAGGACGATTCCAACTTCACTCCTAGAACTTGAGCAAGCTCCATAAAATGGCATCCTCCAATAACCTTCAAAATGATGCTTTTGATTCTCCATATCTTCAATCTACTCCATGTCTAGGATAACATAGTTTCCAATCCCAACGTCTATATAATATTCCATTAGTTCATTATCCTTCTTTTAAGGAAAAGGGTCTCATGGTTTCACGAGGGACCTTAATCATTGCTCTTTCTTTATCTGACAACATCATGCATCTTCCATCATTCATTATGTATCTCTCAATCACATATGACCAATCTCTTCCTAAGACAACTCCATATGAAAGAGGAAGGTCTACCACAACAATATTGAAAACTGTAATAATATGGGGAGTCGTCGTGATCCAAGCATAAAAATATTTGATTTCGCCTTAAGCTGGCACTTGTCTAGAATCAATTACATATATACTTTCACCAGTTTCATAATATTTGGTGCAGCTCATTCTTAATGTCTCCATGACCACCAATGACATAATATTATTGGTCGTTCCAGTGTCAACTAAACAATTATAAAGTGAAACATCATGATTTTCAATTGAAATATAAAAATGTGGGATTTTACCTCTCAACTTAATGGTTGATGTGTTATGGCTTTGTTTTGGACTTATAACAACAACCTCCATTCTTTCAAATGGATCATCCAACAATCTCAAAATAGTTTCCCTTTGTTGAGGGATCTTTACCTTTCTGTAAAAGGAATATTTATCCTTATCTTACTCAAGTCCTCTACAACATTGTATTTCATATGGGGAGGGTTTGACACCGTTATAACCCTATATTTCATAGGATCATATGATGATTGATATTTTCTTCTGTCAGTGATCTTGTGTGGTAAATGATATTCCATCCTGCAAATAATTTCCCCAAGGTAAAAGGAGAGAGAACATCAACAGGGTCTTCATAGTTAAAATGCACCCTTAATCGATTAAATGTGGGTATTTAACATAGGGATATGAAATTATAATGTGAAATTGGAACTATCACATATTTTTTATCCTAAG
>JASDQU010883565.1:15057-33542 GCA_032191745.1 Picea mariana
CTCATACAATACTGTCACTCTCCCTACTCAACACCTGTCCTCCACTCACACTACCACACACCATTCCCACCTGCTCATACTTCTCTCCTCCATGCTCCCGTCTCCTCTCACCACACACCACCCTTCACCTCTCGCCTACATGTCACCTCCACTCATGCTCCCACTCATCCTCCAGCCTCGAGCCCATTACCTCCCCGCATTTGATTCTCCTCTCACTACCTGACACCTACCCCTTCAATTTCGTTACCGTCCACCTTTCCGCCCACACTCCCCATCTCCCTATTGGATAGTCATCCCCATGTCATCCTATTCGTTAACCAATCACATTTCACCACATGACTGTTGACTGTCAACTATCTCATAATGAGTCATGCTGAGCTAAGATGGAAATCATCATCACCCACCATCAACAATAATCCTTTCTCCTGGCATAGTTATTCGGAGAGACAGATGGCCAATTTTAAGGAACAATAACATGGTTCATGGAGGTAATTTCAATCCCGTTCCAGATGTCAAAAACATGAACACATCTGGAAGTTAAAAATCAATAGAAATAGCTAGATTCAACAACAAAAGATCGACAACGCAACATAAGTCCAAGGATCAGATCGTCGAAAACCTCATCAAATCAACAGGTTGTTCCAGGATCCAAACAGAATTCATCTATAAGCTCCATCCCCCGAGCCATCTGACAGTTGTTTTCAGTTTGATTTCATCGAAAGCTTATTTTTAGAAAATCAAATTAGCAGCAGAGATATGAGATAATTCTATATTCTTGTAATCAAATATGCAGTCAAAAAATAAATCCTGCCCATTTATGACAGCAACCTTTTGTAAATAACTTATAAATACTTCCCATTTCGAAGTATGAAGGGTCAGTTGAGACCAGTTAGTAGGATAGGACCAATATTGTAAAGAAGTCCACAGAGCCCCTTTAATCAAATTTCAGTAATACAAGACAAGCTTTTCAGGATTCTTGTGGCATTTCTTTTTGGTGAAGTGTCTCTTCTGTAATATGTTTTCCCTGTTACATATTGTTTTCTTTCTAAATGATTCAATAGAAGATTAAGAATATAATTTGTTGAGACATACACTTTGTTTCTTGCATTTGGATAATTTTTATGTTTTCTGCTAGAGGATTAGTTCCAGAATTCTTAATTTCTCTGGTACAATATTCTCTCCTCACATTTTCTCTCACATCATTCAATAATCTCAAGAATCCAACAAAGGTGCCTACCCTACCCTCTAAGTTTTCTTGTAGAACCTTCCTTGATTGAATTAGGCCATGTTTGAATCCATTGCCCAATGGACTTCCCTTCTTGTTCCAACCAAACCATTTAAAAAACCAAACCATGTACTCTTATAACTAGCCTAACATCCAATCCAAACAAAGCTAAATCATACAAAGAGATCCCTTTCTGAGTCTTAGAGGGATATGTCCTTGAATCCAAAATGGTTTTGTGGTTACCTCTGCCCATTTCTTCTTTAGCTTGATAAATTACAGAGTGATAACATAGTGGCGACCATACTGGAGAATGTTCCTCAGAAAAGTGTATCAAGTTCCAGATCTGATTATTGATGGTGGACAGTGATCAAACACAAGAACGCTAAATAATCTACCTAGCGACTCCAATCAACTCCAGATCAGTTCCAATTCAAAGACTCCACTGGAGGAAGAACCTGAAACATGACAAGACAATCTGAAAAGATCAGGTATGCAAGTTGGAATTTTATCCAAGACGTAATTGGTTTTATTTTTAATTATTTCTTCCCTTTTTTTGAACCTGGCCAAGACCATATTGCTGAAACTCATGTTGATCAAATTCAACCTGAGGAACCTCAAGAGATCAAGCCTAGTTTTATAGTCCCTATACATACTCCTACACCTATAAATATTCCAGATAGATACAAGCCTCTTATATTACCCCCTATACTCCATGATTTCCCTGTCAATTACCACAAATACCTTCCCAGGTTTGATGGAGAATATGGTAACATCTCTGCTGAGAAACACATTCATGGTTTTGAGAATTTTCTTGATCTTTTTGAGGTGGAGGAAGATGATGTTTGCATCAGACTTTTTTTTCTATCTTTGCAAGATAGGGATAATGAATGGTTTAAAATTTTGTCAGCTGCAAGCATATCCAATTTTCATCAATTTGTAGAAGTTTTCCTTGGTAGATGGGAGGTCAAGAGAATTTTTTTTCTCATTTTAGAAGAATATGATCATTTGAAAAGACAACCAGGAGAGACAGTGCAACACTTTTCATCCAAATTCAATCAAGTTTACAATTCCATGCTTGTTGATGTAAGACCACCTCCTAGTTTAGCTCTCTTACATTACCCAGATGTTTTTTATTTAGAGATGGCATTTCAGTTGAGAGAAAGGAACATTACTTCACTCAAGGAGATGCAAGACAATGCAATTTGTGTGGAAGCTAATTTGTTGATCAAAAGGTCAAAGATCAAGTCAGAAGAAAGGAAGAAAATAACAAAGGAGCAGCTGAAATCTTCATAAGATAAACTGGACATTCTGGCCAACACAATGAAAGAAATGATGCAGAAAGTCATCATGGGAAATGAACTTGTTGTTCAAGGGCATCCTATTCCATTGGTTACAGAGAAAGAAAGGGTCATTGTTCCCAAACACTTTGCAGCTCACCCTTGGTATCATAGATCAGAAGAGGATTATTTCATGTATTCAATTCACAACATGGACACAAATGAAAATCTAAATCAGCTTATAGAGGAGAAATCAATTGATATGATGTGTATGTTTGATGACATTTATTTTATGGATGATTTACTTAAATATGATCAATATGATGATGATTACATCAATGTGAACTCTTCAAAACAATCAACAACGTACTTTTGGCAGGAAGAAGATCAGTTACAACTCAAATATGACAATCAACCTGTGCATATTGATTATGAAAGAAATGAGGAAAATGAAAAAAATCTCAGAGTAAGGGAAAAATATTTTCCCTTATGTTTCTCTTCATTTCAATTTCTGAGAGAAAATTATAAACAAATTGTCAATAATAGATATGGAGAATGTTATGATAAATCTGTTGAGGATGTCATAGATGACATGGAAGTTGTTCTTGCTCCAAAGTTGCAGCCCTTATATTACATTGATGTTCAAACGGAAGATGAATTAATACAGTATAACTATGTACCATTAAGCTTTAATTCATTTCAATTTTTTAAGAAGAATCTTGAGTATTTGTAAAGGATAAACACATAGAAGATCAAGAACTTTCATTGGAACCAATGCAACAAACATCTCAGTTCCTACAAGACCCACTAGCTGATGTGTTGGATAATCTATGTAGACAAAGTCATGTTTCATTTTTCAGTTATGGACTTAAAAGCAGTTACGATTTAGACATGATTAGGCAATCAGTTTCATGGTTTGGTTTAGCAGGAGCCTCTTTTCAAAGTGCATAAGAAAATCTACAATCAAATCAGAATTTGCATAATGATATAGATGACATATGTGAAATACCCAATAATGACCTTGAGTCTGCTGAATATTCTGAACACCAAGAAATAGGTCATGTTTATCATGGTCTTATAGCTACCTATATGGAGGAGTTTCTCACTTCGGAATTCGAAACGTTTCCCACCACATCGTTTGTTTTTTATGGTTCCAAAGCTTTAGGTTATGAAGATCAAGTTGGAAATCATTTCCTAATATCTATGCAAGTTCTATCCCTAATGCTGGTTAAAAATAGTGAAAGAACATAATTATTAGATCAACTGTTGGATTAGCTTCATTGGCATTTTTCTATTACCTGATTGAGCAGTAATTTCATCATATTAGGGTAGGTAGGTTTGCAAATAAGCTTGCTGGGAAAGCATCTTTTTCATTACATTTCAGTTTCATTTTCAACTTGGTTTCAATTTTCGGTTTTAAAGTACAACTCAGAATTCAGAGTGAACTGGATGCAGTACACAGATCATATTTATGTTTGAAGTTTAGCCACGGAAGATTTTAGACAGAACAAGTTGCAGGTTTTGGATTAGTTTAATGAACAAAGCTACCTAGCCTATGGTGTTCTTGGCACCTCACAAGGAGAGCACCATCCCCAAGTGGAGCCACTGTTATAACCCTATATTTCATAGGATCAGATGATGATTGAGATTTTCTTCTGTCAGTGATATTGTGTGGTAAATGATAATCCATCCTGCAAATAATTTCCCTAAGGTAAAAGGAGAAGTAACATCAGCAGGGTCTTCACAGTTAAAATGCACCCTTAATCGATTAAATGTGGGTATTTAACATAGGGATATGAAATTATAATGTGAAATTGGCAAAAAGGGGGTCAACGCTTTACCCATCACATATTTTTATCCTAATTCTTTAGCGGACTTGACATTTTGTCATATAGTGGGTAATTCACGCTCAAATATTATCGGTGGCCCTCATCACACTCAGATCAATGGCTCATAACCAATTCCACATCCCCTCAAACTTTTTGCCTTTAACAGTTGGGGGGTTCCAGGAAAAGTGGTTTTCCCAGTGCGGGCCCTGCGCAACGTGTCAACCTCGCATCTTACCAGACCCCCCCGGGGCTCAATTCCACTTACCACCTACCCCCCCCCTCCGGGAAGCCGCCCAACCGCTCATCCAATACTCCCACTCTCTATTATTGGATAAATTGGTAGGTGTGTACACTAACAAATCTCCCTAGATCCACCTGGATCTAGAACAAAATAGAATAGGACATGACTCTTTCTCTAAGTTGTAGTAATTAAATCTACTACTAATGAGGAATGAGTGACATACCTTTATATCGCTTCCTTAGGTCTCTGTTGTTCCTGCTTCGCTCTGGTGCTCTTGTGAAATCAGGTCCAAGACAACACAAACCAACCAGAGTGAAGATAGCACAGTGTATTCAATGTCAACTTATGAATATGATCAAGGAGTTATGCAATAAAATAAGAGTGATTTTATGGGAAAGGGACATGTCGTTGTATTATATTAAATGAAAGTAGAAGATACAACCAGATCGCCTTGATGTCGCAAGCTTCCTTTCAGTGACCCTTGGTTCCAACACACACACTTGCTCTACGTTTGCATGAAGAAGATCCATTACAACTTGATAGACCAAATGGAGTCTTCAAGCTTCTATCCAAGCAGATTTCTTCACACAATTCTTTCACCAATTCTTCATTCAATCTTGCTTAACCTTTTCCATGAGAAACCTTTCAACATATAGGAGAAGAAGAGATGGTTAAATGGATGAGGATGATCCCACTAAATCTGAGAAGTCAGTAGGATGCCAACCATGCAAATGCCAACTCATTTTCTAGAAGATTCCCCTCTAGAACCTTCGTGACCTCTTCTCTTTTCCAAGCTTTGAAACAGGTTCGCACCCTACCTATAGAGCAGACTGCGAATAGTTCGCACCGTAAGTTTGGGTTGCCTACGAGAATGAAGGATTTTCACACCCTTTAATATAGGTAGCCTGCGAACTCACCTTAAAAATGTGTTTTTTGGAAGAAGACAACAATCACTTTTCTCAGGCAAAAAGTCCTTGTGGGAGCATGACTACATCACTTGTAGAGACATCACCAGAGTGACCAAAATCATGTGTAATATAATGCCCCCCAAAGTATGAGGTCGGAACTTGTGACAGCCGAAATACTTTGTGAAATGCGTGTGTGTGTCAGAAACAAGGAGCGAACCTAATCAGAAACCTGTAAACAACCAAGCATCTACATAATATAATACCAGTTCTGAGGTAGGCATTCCCATGATCAGATCACAAATGAATGGAATCATAAACGTAGGTCATGGACACCAATCATACATCGTGGATCCATGTTGTCAAAATGTTACATAGCCACCAGGAATACACTGTGGATCTATGTGAGAGGACTTGAATAATGACATAGCCATGTGACATACAAAGTGGATCTATGTGCCAATACAAATCATACATACTCCATCGCAGCCTGGATAAAAAAGATGAGACCCGGGGTCTTCAATCCCGTCACCTGAAAGTACGAATCTAGCCATGCGATTACATGTGCTGAAGTCGAACATGGTAGAAACCACTTGATTACCGGTCATTGATGAAAATCGTTAACAAGTGCAAGGGGAACCACCATTGATGTCAATGACTCCCAAGGTATCGAAGTACAATCTGAACGAATGCGAATGAATGAGTTGAAGTCGAGCACTCGGCGGAATCGCTCGATCAGGGATCAATGATGTGAAACCCTTGTCGAAAGTGAAGAGACCTGCCATTAAGGCATGTAGGTTCCAAGGTACCAAATGATTTCTAAGTCTCATTTTCGGATAATGAGTTGGAGTCGATGGAACAAGACTCATCACAGGAGGGCCTTGATGTATCCCCCATCAATGACACGAAATAAGTAACCGATTTTGAGGGTGAGACAAAGTATGAATACGGGTTGAAACAGACACAGGGAAGGCCGACATAGTAAGAATGGACAACTGCAGATGGTCGACTCAATAGAGGGCTCGTGTGAACTTCTCTTGAACATATGAACAACACGACCAAAGACTTGGCAGCACTGACTCAAAGACGACCCAAGATATGACCTTGTAACAAGTCAAACGAGAGACAAATGGATTTCCCAACCCGGATTCAAATGACGAATAAGAAGTGTCATGTTCAAGAGTGACGCTTACTGCCATTAATATGAATACGAAAACACATCCCTTTCCCAAAATTTCCTCCACCATTTCTGGCGAGTACCTCTTTATTTTTACACAAGCTTGAGGAGGATAACATATTCTTGTTGATGTAAGCTCATCCTTCGGATGAGTCCCTTGGAGTATATTTAATGAACCCCATGAAGGAGTGGTTCGGTCCCATTGCGGGTCTTTCAATGTTTGTTTAACGAGTCCAAGGATAGAAAACTCGGGGGGTTTTCATGTTTTGAGAGTCTGAAAAACACTTAAAGAGAACTCTCCCAGTTCCTTTTTCGTAAAAGAGTTCAACGAGACCAAAAAAGTGATAAACTATCGCCCGTCGAACGTTTTCTTCAAATAATTTAACAAGCGTGAAAAGAACAAGATCGCTCGGCAATCTTTTCATTTTTATGGAGCGTGAAAAGAGCTTAAAAGATACTCCTTTACGGTCGTCGTTTTCGTGTTACCATGACGAGTACAAAAAGACGAGAAAAATTATACTCAGTTACGTTCTCATATATGTTCGAGCGCGAGAATGAATGAAGACTGAGCTCGAGGTTTTTTCTAAAAAACCCTAAAAAAGTAGTCGTACATGTGACCAAAAGAAAAAACACCTACACCCCCTCGTTCGAACTTTGAAGTTGCTATATCTATGAAAAACCACACTCAAAAGGCTATTAGGGTATTAGGTTTTATAAACAAAGCAATGAAAATAATATAAAAATAGTAAAAAGTGAATAAATATGGGTGAAAAGGACTTTTTACCATTTCATTGTTACTTTGCCCAAAAAACTTGTCCAACATACCTCATTTTCCCCCAAATTTCTTTGCTCAATTGAGGGAAGAGATCATTCGGCGAATGGTTTCAGCCAACGAGGTAATCTCTTGATTCTCTAACTTTTCCATGGTTTATTTTTTATTTTTATTGGCAATTTTTTGGGTTTTGAGTCCATTTTAGGGTCAAAACATGCACCCAAGCATTCTCGCAAGTGGACCATGCAGGACCTAAGAGAATCTTGCACTGTGCAAAAGGTCCACCTGTGGGGGCCAAAAAATGGATTTTAATGTGAGGTTTTGCAAAAATAAAAATTATGCAAGAGTTTAAAACAAGTTATTGACTCCCCTCTCATGGATCTTTTGCAGGTGTTTTACCATCACGATGTTGGAATGGAGAGAAAGAGAACATGAAGAGGATGATTCCATTGTCGGGAATGACCTGGGTACAGTCGACCTGGGTACAGTCGCTGCCCTCTGAGACTGTGGGCTCTTGAAATTTTTCAGGATTCCGGGCATCAGAGCCCAACTCAGGTTGTTGGAATACTTTGTCCACATGTGGGACATGGACCAATAGTTATTTCACGTGGGAGTCCATACGTTGACACTAGATATCGAGAATATCTATTTTCTAACAAGGTTGTCATGGCATGGATACCATGCTACTTTGACCGGAGGTAGAGGTGGCAGACTCCCTATGAGTGAGTATTGTCGCCAATATTGTGTTCTCGAGGCAAAGAGAAGCAAGGGTAAGGTTGTCATTTGTGGGGTCCAAGATCTGACCCTACAGACCGTCTTGTTTACTATTACACGCATGGCTAGAAGCGCGGCTCCGCACATGGCTCTCCAGAGCTATTTCCAATATGCCATAGAGTGCACAGAGCCTCAGGTTTTCAACTGGTCAGATGCAGTTCTCCGCAGTATGAAGAGACAATTGACGAAGTGCAGAAAGGGTGACTTGAAGAAGTTTGGGTATGGGTCACTTTTGGTGTCATTCTTCCTCGAGAGGGTCCCACTGTTGTGACTACAGGTTGATTGGGGTTTACAGGCCCCACAGGATCTGAGGATGCTGAGGTGGTGTAACCTCATGGCTCGACACGTAGCAAGGCCTATATTCAAGTATAATGATTCATTTTTTCACTGGTTGAGGCCCCAGATGTTGATGATTGATGACTACGCATATGCTGGTTTGGATTTCCGAGGAGATCCAGATTTGGCCCTACCCGAGGATGCTCAGTGGGGTGACTTAGGTAAGAAGTACACATTTTGTTCTTTTTAAATGTTTTTATCATATGAAATGTTTTTTATGTTTATCCAAGAACTAATCCAAAAATTTATTTTTGATGACACAAATGTGGGGCCGTATCCACCTCCAGGAACGTCTCCCATTCAAAGGCGAGGAGAAGCGGCTCCAGTGGCGAGATGGGATGTCGAAGACTACGAGGCAGTGGAACAAAACTTAGAGGGGTTGACCGCGGATGTCCCAGATATTGCTATTGTGGAGATCTTGAGACGTTACCAGCGCCATACTGTGGGCGTGTCCGAGTCTCTCAGTCGACTGCTTCATAGGGTAGCTCGAGCAGTTGTGTGTTATCATGAGCATCATCCGTGACACTATTTTGTAGAAGCTATGGGCTTTGTATTGGAGATTTTGATCCTTGGACATAAACTTTTTGTAAAAACTTTTGATCATTATATACATATATACGGCTTCTACTGGCTTATTTTGTGTTGTGTTATACATGTAATGTGTGATTGGTTTATAAATGTCCCAAATGTCTGTCTAACACATAGTTAGCTAATGCATCAGTCAATATATTTAGACATCTAGGAATGTGCTGATATTCGATATAATCAAAATAACTTTCCAAGAGGCGAATTCGTAAATATACCCGTAATAAAGTAGGACTTAGGATAGCATAGACGTTACTTAATTGTAGTACTACTAGATGCGAATCGAGTCATATAACCAGGTGGCGGATATCAAGCGAAATAGCATCAATCAACAATTCGATGATGGCGCTATATTCTGCAATATTATTGGTCACACGACCAAGGCACACACCTCGTAGACTGATAATTTCGTTTGTAGGTGCGTAAATTGCCCATGCAGCAGAAGCAAGGTTCTGAGTACTACGGCTAGCGCCATCAGCGAAGCCAATGTGGGGTGGCGAAGACTCTGACATCTAGAAACCAAGCACAATGCAAGATAAGCGGTCGAGGGCAGAGACCAAATAACGAAAAATCATACTAAAGTAACACACAAAAAGTATGATACAATAAAATACAAGAACTCATGCACATGTGATCTTAAGCATAGTACTTATTTAAGTACAACCCATTTCTGGGTTCACTCAAAGGGATACCATGTAAGCTCCTTTCTCCAAAACTCTTCTTACGATATAAGGACCTCGCCACATAGCTTCAAATTTTTCGGCTCCTAGCATATCTCGATCTTGTTCGTAAAGGAGAACCAGATCACCTTCAGAGAAAACGCGTGGCTTGACATGTTTGTCGTATTTGGCTTTGACGCATTTCTTCTGGGCTTCTATAACTAGGGTGACATCACGACGGGTTTCGTCTAATTGCATGAGATACAACAGACGTTCTTCTTCGGCAGAAGTGTTTGGGAGAAGTTCGACAGCTATTTTTAGGGAGGGTATCTCACATTCAATTGGAAAAATGGCTTCTAGACCATAGACTAACAGGAATGGTGTAACCCGGTAGCAGACTTAACGGATGTCCGGTAAGCCCACAATGCTGAAAACAACATCGTGTGCCAACTCGTTTTGTGAATCCCTATCATTCATCGAAGCATGGTAATGAGGATTTTGTTTATTACTTCAACTCGGCCGTTGGCTTGTGGGTAATAGGGTGTTGAGTTTTCATGGCGAAGACCCAACTTTTCAGTGAGTTTGGACATCATGAAGTTTCTAAACTGGCTACCGTGGTTAGTAATGATAGCTTGAGGAACACCAAACCGAGCAATGATGTGATTGAATATAAATAATGTTGCAGTCCTTCTAGTATTGTCAAATGCTGGCATTGCCTCGGCCCATTTCTTAAAATAATCTATGGCTACAATAATGTATCCATGCCCCCCGGCCGAGTGAGGGTGACATGTCATGAAATCGATACCCCATTTCTCAAAAGGACCAATGGAGACCACATGGTGTAGAAGAGTAGGGTGTGATCATATTTTATTGTTGTAGGTTTGGCAAGCGTGGCATTTTTGGATGGCCATTATACAATCGTTGAATAAAGAAGGCCAAAAATACCCTGCTCGTAAGATATTCTGGGCAGTAGCATACCCAGACATGTGACCACCACAGGCTCCCAAATGGCAGTCATTTAGGGCTTTCTCGGCTTCGTCAAATGTGAGGCAGCGTCGAAGAACGAAGTCAATCCCACGGTGATAAAGAGTATCACCGAGGTTAATATACTAACGGGCTTGGTAGCGTATTCGATGGCAGTCAGTGCTAGACAAATTGGGCCTGAAAGTCTGGGTTTGGAGATATATGATGATATCTTTGTACCAAAGGTCATCGGAACTGATCAAGAAAAGGGATTCATCGGGTAATGAATCGTCTGCTACATTTTTCGTCTCAGAGCAGGGAAGGTTGCATATCAACTCAGAAAACACCAAGGATTTCTTGGACTTAGCGTGTTTGAATTCTAAGTCAAACTCCTGGAGTATTACGATCCATTTGGATTATTTGCTCCCTAGCAATTGGTGTGTAAGAATGTGTTGCATAGGGTTGCAGTTAGAAATTACCGTAGTCTTGCGAGAAAGGATATAGCATCGAAAACATTGAACAGCTTGGACGACTGCCAAGGCCAGTTTTTCAACATGTAAATACTTGGTTTCGGTAGTCGTGATACTCCGACTCAAGTAATAGATGACATGAGAATCATGAGAATCATCCTCCTAGATGAGAACCATAGCGATGGTATAGTCTAAGGCTGCGAGGTAAAGGAAATAATCCCAACTGTAATCAGGTGGGAAGAGTAGTGAGGTACGTGTCAAAGACATTTTCAAAGCTTCTAAATATTTGTTGGCAGTGGTATCCCATATGAACTCAGAACCTTTCTTGAGCAGTCGTGTAAATCCAAGAGTTAGCTCAGCATAGTTCGGGATGAAACGACGAAGAAAGTTTGCCTTCCCTTGCAAACTTTGTAACTGGCGAAGTGAGGAAGGAGGAAGGAGATTGAGAATCACCTCGACCTTCAAAAGATCTACCCTGATCCCTTGAAGTGAAACAATAAAGCCCAGAAGTCGATTGGATTCTATGCAAAAAACACATTTGTGGGGATTCAAGTGTATGTGGTAAAACCGACATCAAAGGAAAATGGCGCGGAGGTGTATTGGATGATCTACATGGCGCATGGAATGAGAGGGTAAGTCATCGAGATATGGCTGCATAGTGTACTTTATATCATGAAAGGCATAAGACATAGCATGTTGAAAAGTTGCACCGACATTCTTTAAACCGAATGAAAGTTTCCGATAGGCGAAAGTGCCTCAAGGACAAATAAAAGAGGTCTTGTGTTGGTCCGTGGGTACAATATTGATTTGATTATATCCGAAGAAACCATCCATCAGAGAGAAGATTTCAATTCTGACACAATCGTCGATGATCTGGTCAACGAAGGGGGTAGGAAAGTTGTCTTTAGGACAAGCTTTGTTAATGTCCCTATAATCAACGCACACGTGGATTCTGCCTTGTTTCTTGTCAATCAGAACAAGATTGGAAACCCAGTCAGTTAGAGCCACAGGGTAAATAAAGCCAGCTTTGAGAAGTTTCTCAACTTCAAGCTTGATAGCGGCTGCTTTACGTGGGTGGACCAGACGAAGTCGTTGCAGGATGGGTTTAGCGCTCGGGTATGTCTTAATCTCATGTACCACAATGTCGGGGTCAATCCCCAACATTTCTTCATAGCTCCATGCGAAGACGTAACGAAATTCTTGGAAAAGAGACTTGTAGGTGACAACTTTGTCATGGGAACACGAGGCTCCGATATGCACATTTTCGACAACTCTAGGTTTTATGGATATGTCGAGGAGGATGGTGGGTGAGATATTACTTAAGTTCCCTTCGTAGAACATATCGTGTGTAGACTCGAGAACGGTATAAATGATGACAATGGTCGACAGGGTCGAGATTCATTGGTAACCCTCGATGGTGCGTTGTTCCAGGAAGAGGATGGAACGATGATGTCCATCATCCCAAGGGGTATCTTCCACGGACATAACAGACATAATCATCTCGTCTGTAGAAAAATGACGCAGAATGGATCCGGAGATAAAGCACCAAGAGAGGGGGTAGAAGGGGTTACCGATTGAATGGCTTGATAAGCTGATTCAACCGGACTCAAAGGCATTTCATTGCCATAACGAAGATGATTGTCGGGGTTGGGTACCATCCATGGGTCGTAAGGTGCAGGGGTTCTATAAACAGAGGTGGAGATCATGTTGATCGAGGCGACAAACAGATGTGGAACATTGGGTGGTGGAATGGGGAAAGTACCCATCAAAGAGGAATCTTTAATAAGACCCACACCGACGTTCTCATATCCAGGGGGGGGTTTTGCAATGAAAGGTACGTTGCCGGTACATGCATTAGAGTGAAAGAAGGCCAATTGGTCTACGGTGACCACTTTTCCTTGATGTGGGAAACGCATGACACATAAAAGAGTGGACACAACTGCACGCATGGAATCAATCCAGCTACGGCCAAGTAGGAGGTTGTAATCGAGAGGAGCGTCAAAGACCTCCACTTCAACGTTGACCATTTTGCCTTCTAACGTAATAGGCAACGAAGGGAGGACACCGTAAGGCTTAAAACCTGAGCCATTGAAGGCTTTGAGCGTATTGTGGGATTCAGTCAAAGGAGAAGAGTCGATGGCTTTCCAGAAGGTAATAGACATGACACACATCGAGTCACCCTCATCAATAACTGTTCTACAAATATTTTTGTCGAAGACAATAACTTGTATTTGGAATGCGAGTTGAGGGGGTAACCTTGGAATGTGATCTTCCAAGTCAAAAATTATTAAATTTGTATCTGTAGGGTCGATTCCACCAATAGCTTTCAACAGTGCCTTCCATTGTATAGGAAAACTCTAAAGGACTTCGAGGGATGACATCGCAGACAGTGCTTGGGCTAGATCTTCGACAATACTGTAGTTCTGGGCAGCACCTGCATGAGGATTGAAGGTCGATTTTCGAACAACACCCTTTGGAGGAGGGTGAAGGACTGTATCTAGGCTCAATCGTTTGAGATGAACAGGACCGTTGGTGGTAGGATATGGTTGGACCAATGAAGGAGGTATTGCATCAACCTTCTCTTTGGAGGAAAAATAATCTTTGGCTCGAGTGGTAAGTGTGATGTCATTCTTCTTTGAATCACCTGTGCACATTAAGACATAGGATGTATTGGAGGGGGAAGGTTGGTCATGAATGACCAATTGGTCCTGTTGTTGAGAAGGGAAGGGTTGTGACAACACGATCAGAGTGGGGGGTTTCGGGGTCCCTTGAAGGAACTTAGTAACCTCGGCTCGTCGTGGACAATCCTTAGTGTAGTGATCATCACCACATATAAGACAAGGGTATCGGGGTTTGCATTTATCCCTATCATCAAAAGGTGGTGTTTTGGTTTTCTCAGTTTGTAGATTATTTTTATCCTCCTTGTTCTTACCCTTTCCTTTTTTGGATTTATTTTTGCTGGCGGAGGTAGATTGAACAAAGTTTACCTCAAAAGTCTTGTCGGTGGGATGGGTAGGAGACGGAGCATTTTGAACATTAGAAGAAATGGATTTGGGGTTGTTGCTAGAGGTTTGGATGGAATGAGGTTGGGCATGGAAAGTGCCAATCACTCCGTTAGCTACATGAGAAGTAGAAGGAGTAGTTGAAGTAGCAGAAGTAGAAGGACGAGGTGCGTCAGGGAGTAAGTCATAAAGAGTACCCATTTGGGAGTAAACGAGGTCGAGGTATTGAGCATGACCGATTTCCTGTTCTTCTGTGACAACTCCACCCATGGTGATGTCACGAGCAATTTCATTCATCAATGATTTCGTGAACCACTCTACCAACAACTGATCGGGAAATTCGAGTTCGATGAGACGTCGTCTCCGTCGCCACTCATGAATGTGATCAGAGATATGAGTGGCTTTGGTTTGTTTGAAAGAACTCAAAATTTTGGTTCCTATTTCTTAGTGGATCGATAACTGGTAGTGGGTGAGGAAAGCCATAGTGAGGGTGTTGAAGTCAGCGAAGAAGCCTCGTGGTAATTCTATATACCACTTCACAGCGGAACCTGTGAGGGTCCGCTGAAAAAGGTGTAAAGGAATAGAGTCATCCATCAAGGAGTTGGATGAGCACCAAAGGTGAAAACTCATTACATGATTGTTCGGGTCCTCTCCCTGTTTACAATTTAATTTAGGGATGTCGGATGGTAGTTTGGCCGGTATGGTAGGCCCTTGAGGAGAGTGACAGATCGAATCATTTAAAATCCTCGATAGATCAGGGAGGTCCAGGGTGGCTAAGAAGGGTAACTGTCTATTCACATGTGGGTACTGGTGACTTTGGGGAGAGAGTATCATCGGTAGACTATTGGGACCATAAGAGGTTTGCATATAATGCGAAGATCCGGGCAGATTCGGTTGTTGGTGTGGAGGCAACTAATTCATAGGGTTGTACCCTTGAATAGGGGCATGGGGTTGAGTGTTCGAACCCCAAATAGGATTGGACGTGCGTGGATATGGTTGGCCTGTACTGGGGGGTATGAAGGAGCTAGCTTGAGGCTGTTGCCCCCCAGTCGAGGGAGGATTATGTTGAATAAGATAATTCCAATACTGGGCCAAGGATGGAGGTACATTTTGTCCATAGGGTGGGGTTAGTGGTGGTTTCCCTCCAATCAGGGGTTGCATCCCAATTGGGATTTGTTCTGCAAAAGGGGATTGGGTTTGGCCTCCTTGGTGAAATTGTCCACCTACAGGAATCTGGTAATTAGGTGTGAAAGACGAGATGGTGCCACTAGGGTCAGTGCCTCCGATAGAGGATGGAAGAGGTCCTCTGAAAGGGGGTCGAGGAAGTGTCGGAATGAAACCGGGAACGAGATGGTGCCCCAGAGGAGTAGAAACGCCAGGAGTCCCGGATGAGATTTGTGTAGGAGCGGGAATAGAAGCATTCAACGCATGATATCTGAGTGGAAGTGTTGGGGTGAATCTGGGTGAAAGCGGTGTGCCAATGGGGGCTTGGCTAGCCACTGTAATCCCAGTGTGAGGATTCGTAGTATCTGGGACCATTGTGTAATGGACCATTTGTAGAGGGATAGTCAAGATGTGGTTAGCTGGCGGAGCGTCTGTACCAGGAAAATAATAGGCAGTAGTAAAAGGTATTGCATCTGGATCAGATGTTTCAGGTAGCTCAGGTGTGACAATGATATCAATGCCTGCTCCTGAGCCAAAAAGATCCCGTCTAAAAATGCCAGTAGTCCAAAAAGGATCTTGACCCTCAAGTCCTATGAAAGTTATAGTTGGTAATCCAGAAGACTGAACAACTATATCTCCGAAAAAATTCACTCGAACAATACGTCTCTCGTAGTCAGGAGGAAGTCGGAAGTCCTCTCGAGAATTGGTAATTCAGAACTATTCTAAAGAGTTAGTTCTTTCCACTTGTGGAGTGGCAATGTCTTGGACTTCACTCTGTTGAGGAGATCCCTCTGGTGAGTTGGTAGGAAAGGGTTGAGAACCTTCCAGATATTCCGGGGGGTAGGCCTTGCATTCTACGTGAACAGCGTGGAGGGTCAACTGTGATCGAGTTAGAATCTTACGAAAGAAATTCTATGGCCAACTTAGATAAACAAACAACACGCACTAGTCAAATCTAGGAAGCAAAACCAAGCAAACAAGACCTTTTAATTCTGAAGTCACTAGTTGGTGATGAAATCCAACGTCGCGACGACGAGACAAGAAGGGGCTGGGCTAGGGTGGAAAAGTTACATTGACGACCTGCTTAACGGACTTACACCCTAGTGCAATCTCCCACACACAATCATGGGTATACCCTCCAAGGATCCCAAGTGAGTCTGGCTAACATCGATTCCAGGTACCATGAAGACTCACCCCTTCACAATCACCTTGTGTAAGGCCCTAAGAAGATAGGCTACTAAGGTTACCACCAACAACAATGATGCCTGGGGGAATAGTCGACAGTCCGATCCACATGCAAGGGCAGGGTATCTAGACCAAAATCAGCTTGAGAGGATTCCACTCATCATTGTGGGTATACCTTCAAGTGACCCCCGTAATACATGCAATCTCTACATCGATATCAACAAAGCAGGGTGAGTAACTCTATCAATCTCAATGCAACCTCAGGTTTGACCCTTGTGTGAGAAGGACTTCCCAGGAAAAAATGTTGCAAATGGAATTTGACACTCCTTATCACAAGATATTATTGTGTGTTTTGTGCTTTGGAGAGTGTGTCTCACTGCCTATTCCAAAGCTCTAGCCTAGCTAATGTTGGTGTAAAAGAGCCCTAGAAAAAGTTACTAGTTGAATTTTAAAGTTGTGTAATATTATTAACGGCTGTTGTTATGCAAAAAGGAGACAGAAATGAAACTGATGTTGTGTGAGACCCTGACCCAACAATGCGTAAATAGGGATGAATGATACAAATTTTGTTCAATGAATCCTATTTACAGGAGGGAAAGAGGAGTTTTCTGGAACAATGTGAACTACGATGTATGATCTTCTTTGAAATGTAATATCAAACAATAATGAACAATGCAAATTCCCTATTCGTTGTCTTTCAATACTTGAATGCCCATATTTTTCGAATAAAAGGTTGCTTAAAAAAAAGAAAATGTCTTTCAATTTATATTAGAAACCAAGCAACAAGGATGGAACTAAGAAAAAGTAAGCAACCAACGAAAAAGAAATACACAACAAACACTCAAATCGATATTTCAATGAAGATAAAAATAACAAACTGACAAGACCAGTCTCTTCAAATGCACTTGAGTAACAATTTTCCAAGTAATAAGAAATTGAAAAGGACAATTAATCTCAACTTTTAATCCAATCAAAGGCTCCCGACCAAACAAGCACTCGGATTTGAGAATCGAAGATTATACCCTTGTTAAGAAAAGGTCAAGAGGTAAAAATTGAGAAAAAATGATCAAGAAGAGCTTTCGATTTCTGAAAACTAATCATTCACGAGATTTGAAGTCAAGAAACATTCAATCACTAGCCATAGAAGTTCTTTCCAGACACACCAACCAATCTGGGCATCTGAAGACACAAAAGACTTAATCCAAAAATTTTACAAGTGAGTTCACAATCTGACAGTGGGGTACAATGCGATAATTAAGGATTCTCGCAAGCTAGACACAAGCAGGTTGCGAGAAGTTCGCATTGAACTGAACACTAGGGTGCAAACTTTAGTGATTCTCGCAGACTACAGAGAGGTGCAATGTGAGAAGGTCTGTAATCAACCAAATTTTGGAAAAATGGCAGAACTTTTGAGGGAACTTATGGATCCAGGGAGTCTGTGAGGATCTCCTCAATACTCATAAATTGATTCAGAATGAAAAAGGGTAGGTCAAGAGAAAATGGCCAGGTAAAAGCCACCAAAATGGGTTGTATCCCCAGTGGAGTCACCAATTTTTCTATCGGATAAATCGGTAGGTGCGAACACTAACAGATCTCCCTAGATCCACCTGGATCTAAAACAAAACAGGATAGGACATGACTCTTTCTCTAAGTTGCAGTCATTGAATCTACTACTAAGGAGGAATGAGTGACATACCTTTATATCGCTTCCTTAGGTCTCTGTTGTTCCCGCTTCACTCCGGTGCTCTTGTGAAATTAGGTCCAAGACAACACAAACCAACCAAAGTGTATTCAATGTCAACTTGTTAAGGTCCTAACCCACACATAGGTAGATCAATGTATTCGAATGTAATAAAGGTCAATATTAATAAGGACTTTCAATAAAATAGAATAAGGCGGATGTAAGAAGACCTAATAGAAG
>JASDQU010883566.1:0-15819 GCA_032191745.1 Picea mariana
AATCTAAATGAATCAATCAATTTAATAATAACATTAAATATAAATAAATCAATTAATTTAATAATAACATTAAACCTAATTGAATCAATTACACTATGGTATTCCACATCCATGACAAATGACAATAATTTTAATCTTAATACATCTTAATAATACTAGTGTCCATGTGCAAGGTATGTATGCGTAGCTAACACATACATATCTTGTGCATGCACTAATGACAACAATCATCACATATAATGCACAATTCATGTATTCTCACAACCAAGTCTATAGTGCAATAAATTGACCCTTCTTTCCTAGCCTACTTCCATCTTCTAGATCATATCCTTCCTCTACTAGACTATACTAGAGTGTTATTATATTAACCTAACTCCAAATAGAACTCATAAACAAAAGTGCCAATTACTTTGACCAAGCTTGCCCAACAAACAACTAACATTAACCATCGCACATCTGAGGGAGTGTGGCTTAAAAAAACCCTACCATGATTCTAACTTTCAAAGGGTAAATGGTGGGAAATTCCTCCACCCCTCTTCATAGAACTAGGGGAAATACCTTATCATGGACCATACTGTGGCACAATGTTCTATGAGATTTATCATAAAATATATAGTTTCTGAAACCAGGCCACCTAAAAAACCTGCACTTGCCCAAATATCATAGCAATTCATTTGAACCAATATACAAATAACATAATGATGCTTTCTATCATACAATTTCTCATTCAATGTCGACAACATCGACCACTTAATATCAGACGTATTTGTCTATCACATAGCCCATTCAACTTACATATTAGTTTACAACACAACATCGTGCATAACCATAAAAAAATTGAAATGTGATTTCCACCCTACTCATCGATGAACCATGTAAATCAGCTAGTTCATCAGGAGCATGGTATTAATTGCATTAAAACATATCATTAAATCCGATATCCACATACCAAATTCCTTCAATTAAAACTAGCATGATAGAAGTAAATCACATAGCATCCGTCATTAATAACATAACAATAATTATTCATAGTGTTCACATATATGTAGGTCCACATGCCCATATACTGAAGTGCCAATGTTTAATAGTGTTCTACATATAATAAAAAACAATAATAAAATTAGTTCATAATATAAATTTATCTTCCTAAGTCCAAATGGGGTGTTACATATACCCACCCTTCTGGAAACTTCATCCCAAATTTATAGTAAAGACGTGAGGGATGATCTCGACATATGGTCTCTATGTCCTCACAAGTAGCAGATCTTAGGCTATGTTATCACACAATCTATACTTTCCCAAATCCTAAAGGCAAGTAGGATTAGATTGACGTAACATAGAGGTAACCCTATCATTGTCACCCCAATAGGGTACCTCTTTCTCTTTAGGAGGAGGAAAACCTCACTCCAAGGGAGACATCCCAGAACCTAGTTGGTCGATGAAGGGAAAAAAGATACGGTGAAAACCCACCCCTCTCTCTAGTTCACTCAATAGAAGAAGTCACTTGGGTAAAGTTTAAAGGGACAAGGGAAAATGAAAGTGGGTTTGTACCTACCCTTTACCAATGAAACATCAAATGTTAATAGAAAAAATTATAATCAATGACTTATTAAAAAAATTATGTGCTACCAGAACAAGTTATTATACAATAAAGATGAGATTATAGTAGCAACAATGTATCTTGAAAGTTTCAAGTTATGATGACAAGGAAAAGATAAAAGGGTCTTGCAAACTTGATAATGCTTTGTCACTCACAATTTTAAAAATAAATACAAGTTAATAAATGACTTTAAAGGGGTTTTCAAAGTGTTTATAACAACAACAATTCAATAACTATAACAACAACAAACCACTTCAAAAAAAAAAAAAACAACTTTTCTAAGGAAATAACACACACCTTTAGCACTTAATGATAGCAATTTTCCTAGCACAAGTTTCAGGGTATTTTTGTTGTTAGCATGGGTTGATAAGGGCTGCAAAATGTGGTTGTAGAAACAATTACAACAACAACAAAGTAATTTATAACAGCTTAAGAAATGCACCTTTAGAATAGTATCAAGGATAGTTTAAATCCTCAAAGTGATAGTGCTTTGGCTTATGCAATTTCTAGGTTGGTTTACTTAGTTAATAGGCTTGATAAAGCTGCTAAGAAGAGGCTATAACAATGATATGAACATCAACTTAATTAATGGTTAGTAGCCTATGATAGGTTATTAAATTAGTAGAGTGTGAAGTGAAATACTTTGAGTTGAGCCTTGTCAAGAATTAAGAGAAGAGGACTAGTGCCTTCAAGGGTAATGGAGTCAAGGAGGGTGGCTTATTCTAAGGCTGCAAATTAATGATTATGCACAAAATCCTAAGAGGGAAAAAGTGTAGGAGAAGTAGTAACTTAAGTCCTCCTAGACTTTGACCTCAAGAGACAAAATTCTAGGGTGTATGCAATTCTAGGACCTAGTGCCTTTCTCTCCTTAGCCTTTTTATGGAGTAAAACTTATGCAACAATAGCCAAGTACAAAACCCTTAAAGTTATAACAATTTATGGCTCTAGGGTTTCACTAGTTACTAGATCAATTTAGTGAAAATATTGGCAAATAAAAAGTAAGAAAGTAGCAACTTAAGTTTCTTACTTCAAGCATTAAATACACCATGCAATTTCATAATCTTGTATGAGAAAATAAAACCATTCAATAGATGAAAAAATTCATATTTCACTTACTTGCACCAAGAATAATCATGAGAATGCCATGCAAGATCACCATAAAACTTCAAAAATTGATCCAAGTTGCAAAAATGAGCCTTAAACAAGAGTGGCGCCTCACAATTTCAGCCAATAACCTTAATAGGGTGAAAATTTTAGACCTCTTGTCTCCAATGACAAGTTGTGATGTAAAAATCAGAGTACTTTATGTTTATTTATACAAAATTATGACCCTTAATTGACTTTTAGGTCAAAAACAGGGCCAACTGGGCCAGTTTACAACAAAAAATCCATTTTGACATAATTAAAATAAATTTACATCTAGAAACTCCTCCAAGGGTGACGTCATGACCCTCTAGGGTGATGTTGAGCCCCACATGTGGAACGTTGGGTAGGGAAAGTGGAACACTTAGCCTCCAAAGGCCTAAAATTATGCCCACATGTGCCACCAGGCTCATAAATGCCCCCAAAGATGAAACTCTATCTTTGGATGATGTCTAGGGCTATCACGGTGACATCCAGAGACCTCAAGGTCTAGCTTCCATGTGGGAAGAGGAAGGTATCCTAGGTCTAGGTCTACTAGGGTGCCTCTAAAGGCAGCATCCTTCTTTCTCTTAGTGCAAGTATTCAATCTCTTCTTACCCTTGGCTAGAGTTTCAACATCCATTAAGCCCTCATGAAGGTCTGATCTAATAATTCCCTCATGTGTACATGTCCATCAGGCAAGGTCCTGCAACAACAACAAGTAATCCCACTAGGGGTTCATAAGTCATAGGGGTCATGCATTTAAATCAAATCCAATAATTAAATTACCCAAACATGTGCATCAAACCCCCTTAACCCAGAAAAATTCTCAAAGGCATTATGCAATTTGACAAGTTAGGTTTGGAGAAGGTCTCATGGCATCCTATTGGGATAACCTATCGTAATTTTGGGATGTTTCCAAGGTGGGATCTAGTCCAAGTCATGTAAGTGTATGAGGTGGCATAGGGTAAATATTTAGGCATGGGGTGCATGTAATAACAAGGAAATGTAAATTCTTACCTATGGGTGCCTTTGTAGAGGGTGAGTTGCACCTTGTCGTAAATTTAATTGTTTCCTAGCCCATTCATTTCTTTTTACTCTTAGCTTTATTTATTTTGATCTTTTTCTCTTGTTGTTCAAGGGAATAATTGAAGGCCACTGTCATGGCTTGATGACCATAGGTGATAGCATTATCCACAAACATTTCATGAAAATGAGAAGGATGGCTTGTTATGAGACCTCATTTCTCTTGGATATGCCACCAAGATCCACTACCCTAGATTGGTGACCATATAGGTGATAGTTTCATACCGCTACATTCCCATGGTCATAATAGGTCGGCTCGTGATGAGACCCATCCATCAACTAATACCTTGAGTGTTTATGTTATCTTATGGGCCCCCTTTTATTACGAAGAATAGTTCCACTACTTTCTCGGGGATCCCTGGGCGAAGCATCTCGAAGGTTTCAACATTGGATTTTAAATCTTTCTAGTTGCTTTTACCCTCTGGGCCTTTATCCCCTTCTTCCCACGAGGTAAGGTAAAACCCTTCCTAGTGTAGCATATCCCAATTCCAAAACAAGGATAGGGGAGATGAAATGAATAAAGATGGAAAATGGTAAGTATGGAGGGAACAAATGATGATTTTTCACAGATCCACCCAGTAGAAACCCATCCTAAAGTGAAATCAACTTACTAGGGCACCATGTCACCCTTCCATGTATGAACAAGGAAAAGAGAATAATTTCCAAGCAAACATCATGAAATGAATAAGGATTCAATACAACATATTTAAGTGCTTTAAAAATCAGATTTATACATACCGTGATACTCAAACTCATTACCTCATGGAGAAAGACTCACTGCTACTTCAGGACCAAGCTGGAGGGGGACACTACGGTTGGTAATGAGTGGACTGCACTAAAGAAAAGAGGGGCCCTCTGGGGCCATGCTCAATTCGTTTGGCTCTTGGTACTCCATGTCTAGGACATGTGGGCCTCAAGACGTGATATCCTTAGTTATCCATAGGATAGGGGATACCATGCTATACTTGTCCAACTAGACCTTGACCTTGTCTACTAAGAAGTGTCTGATATGTCTTACCCTATGGTCCAATATGTGTAATGGTTTAACCATAATGGTTCCCACGTCCAAGACTTGCAATTACTTCCAATTTAGTTTATGAGATTCATCATCAACATAATGTCATAATGAAGATACATTAAAAACATCATGAGTTTTATGCAAGTGGGATGATAGTAAAAGACGATAGGCGAATGGCCTAATTATTTCTCAAATTTTAAACAGCCCTATAAATTACAGTGATAACTTTTTCCCCTTTCCAAACTAAATGGTACTCTTATTAGTCCTAATACAAATGAAAACTTGATCTCCTACCTCATAAATTGAATCAGTCCTATGTGCATCAACATAACTATTTTTTCTATCCCGTGCTTCCTTTAACCATTGTCTAATATGAATCACTTTATCCTCCATTTATTGAATCAATTCAAGTCCTACTATCATTCAATCCTTTAACCTTTCCCAACTCAAAGGTATCTTGCATGGCCTTATATATAGAGTTTGATAAAGAGGCATACCAATTGAGATGTGGTAATTGTTTATTGTACGCAAACTCAACTAAAGGTAGGTACTTATTCCAATGGGTTTGGTTATCCATAGAAAACATCCTAAGAATGTATCTCATAATCCAATTCAATATGTTCATCTTCCCATTCATTTCGGGATGATATGTTATCCTCAAGTTCAACTGAGTCCCTAATGTTGACTACAAACTTGTCTAAAATTTGGACATAAACCGAGAGTCTCTCTAAAATGATCGTTTTGGGAAACCCACACAGATGAATAACTTCACTTATAAACACACATACCACATTAGTGACATCATATGTGTCTTTTACTAGAATCAAATGCGCACTTTTGGTCATCTTATCAACCATAACCAAAATGGCATTGTGCCTTTATGATGTGAGTGGAAAACCCACAATGAAATACAAAGAAATGACTTCCCATTTGAGCATAGGAGTGTCCTGCAGTTGTAGGAGTCCTTTTGGGTAGTGATGATCAACCTTCACCTACTAACACTCAAGACACTTAGCAAAAAATTGGGCTACATCACATTTCACTCCCACCTAGAAGAAAAGCATCTTCATGTATGCATACATATTCTTCACACCAAGATGCACGTAGTAAAGTGCTCTATGGGATTCCTCGAGGATAGTTCTTTTAATATATCCTTCCACAAGGATATACATAATTCCTTGAAATCTCAACAATCCATCCACTTCAAGGACATATCCTTCAAAATTTGGTTCTAACTTCCTACCATTATGAATGGCTGAAGTAATTTTCAAATACTCACTATCTCCAAGAAGTTGTCCCAACACTCACTCCCTCAAAATGACCTTTAAGGGAACCAAGGAGAATATTTGTGTCCTTCTGCTTAGGGAATCATCCACTACATTCTCCTTTTCCTTAATGTTAGAAATTCAAATATCATACTCACTCATGAATTCACTCCATTGTCACTAATTTTCATTCAAATTCCTTTGAGTGAAGAGATATTTCAGGATTTAGTGATTAGTCTTGAGAAAAAATATTTTCCCAACAAGATAATGCCTCCAAAGCTTAAGATTCACAACTACTAACTCTAAATCACAAGTAACATAAATCTCCTCATGTTTCTTTAACTTTCTATATGAATATCCTATTACTCCCCCATCTTGTATTAACAAAGTGACCAACCCTTTATTCAAGGCATATGTGCACACTATGAATTATTTATCCATATCAGGCACTGGTAGGATTGGCGCATTGGTTATTAATCTCTTAAACTTAACAAATTCAATGTCACATTCATATGTCCACTCATACCTAATCCCCTTGCACTACAAGGTAGTGATGGGTTTTGCAATATTTGAGAACCCTACACAAACCTTTGATAATATCCAACTAGCCCCATGAAGTTGTGCACCACATGAGAATTTTTCAACACAGAACAATCCATTATGGCCATCACCTTTTCTGAGTCCATCAAAATTCCTTCTCTTGAAATAATATGACCAAGATGGTGAATTTATTTCTAAAAGAAAGATCATTTTGACAACTTATTGTACAACTTCTTTTCTCTTAAGCATGACAACACTACCTGCAAGTGCTCTATTGGGTTCCCACAACAACCACCTTATTTTTCTTTAATCAAAATCTAGGGTCCCTCTAAATTTTACTTGGATTCTTTGTTTGTTTCCCTTTGACTTGATTGGAGTGGTATTGGTTTGCTTTGTTTCGACATTGGTTTGAGTTTATATTATTTTCTTTTGTTTGGTTTGAATTTCATGAAATTCAAATTCCATTTCGTTTTGTTTTCTATAGAGTTTTGATGTTGATGGACGAGCTTCTTAATTTGGGAGTTTGTTATTACCTCTTCCTTTTTGAATTTATCTTCTATGAGAATGGTTTGATTGAAGACATGGATTAATAACAATAATTTTACAAGAAAAAGCTTATTGTGATACATCTTTTCTATGACATTTGTTCACATTTGATCAAATTTGAATGATAGTATGAGACATTCATTACAAGAGTATATGTCAAAATTTAGAAACGAGCATAGAAATCTCAATTTAAACAAAACATTAATTTTTATCAGTTGTTTACCTTCGTTTAAATTATGATTATGTGTCCGTCTTTTGCTCATTAGCAAGTTTGACTATTTTGAATGATGGGTTCAATAATTCATGAAATAATATCTTGGTTGGTTTCTCATTTTCACAAAATCATTTGGTGGGTTTAATTAATTAAATTCTTTTTTCATTTTGCATCTCATTTCAAAATAAAATAAAAATAAAAAAAGAATTATCTATCATTTGTTTGATTTTGTGAAAACCCAAAATTTATATTTTTCTCCTCTCCATCAACTTGAAGCTTCTAGAATTTTAAGATCATATTTGGAAGGAAAATATAAATAATATTTGTTTACAACTTATAGTTAGCTTTTAGTTTAAATTCATTTTAATTTTATTGTTCTTGATTTTGTTTTATTCGCAATTTTTAGGTTATTAATTTCGTTTCTTTTTGTTTCACATATTTCTATTATCAGTTATTTAGTACGGATCTGATCATGGCTTGATTTTCTTATCTAAATACATTCAAGATAATTGACCCAAAAATAACATTGGATTGTTGCAAATAATTTATGAGCAACAATAGATAAGATTTGGAAATGCGTTCAAGAATAGACAGACAATTTTGCGGGATTGATTCCAGCTAAACCGTGGGGAATCTGAAGAAATGGTTGAAAGCTCATCTGCATAATGGACCCATTTAGCTTAATCTCAAGATTTGTCCTAAACAAATGCACGATTTAAGAGATATTTTTGTTTCTTTACGAGGGAAATTTCAGGTGGCGGAAATTATTAGTGACGCCCAGACTATTCATTCAGTGCATAAATATATGAGAAAGTTCAAAGCCCAAGGAGATCCAAGAAATTCAAAGGAGGATTTTTATCCTTTATTTTTTGTATATTATTTATTTTGCAAACTTTTTCTTTTCAAAAGAAGTAACGAATGGTTGGAATTTTGGGAGAATGGGCTAGTATTTTCGAAGAAGAATATGAAATTCCAGATTGCTTAATGGCTTNTCATATTCTTTGAGTAATTGATTATGCATTGATTTAAATTATCTTTAGTCTGTTTTATCAACACATGGTTAATTGCTATCATTTATGTATTAATTTTTTCAATCTTTAAGAGTCTATTATCCCAATTATATTTATCTTGGTGATTGTATTATTTTGATACAAATCTTGTATTATATTGAGTTTATTCATGTAATTCAGACTTGTAAAGATACAATTGTTCAATTGAGATTTTTCTTATTGTCGATTAATCTATTATATCTTCACTAAGGATCACGATTTGAAAGTTGTTCTTTTTGCATTTTAAATAAGATTTAAATTGTCAATCAAAGTGATTTTCATCCTGACACTGTCACAATCTTAGAATTACACAACCTTCTGCTATAGATTTCTCTTAACAGACAAGTTGTTGGAGCGGCGTTATATAGGAAGGAACAACCAAAAGTTCTCTTTAAATACTGGCCAGTTATAGGTTAATGATTTTCTTTTTGTTTTGATTTATATTTTGGGAATGCAAATTAACATTTAAACTTAAATACTTTGTTTATTTAAGTTAAAACATTATTATTTACATTCATTTATTTTCTTTTTTTAGTTTCAAGGTTAAAATTAGATTAGTAGTATGTTCTAGATCTATTTAATTTTTCCTGAGATTTTGTTCTCTTGTACAGCCTTAGTTTACAAGGTTTCTAGTAAATCTTGTACCCATGTAAAACTTGTAAATTGTGTGAATATATGTAATTAAGTGTAAGGTTATCTAATCTAATATATCATTGTAAATACTTGAAATCTAACAATTTTTAGTTAGGATCTTAAACAACTTTTCATTTATTTATTTTGATCCTTTCATTGGCTAACGGAGCAGTTAAACCCATCGGGGGTAGTTATTCCAAACAGCTTGGGTTATTTAGACAACCTCGGACCAGAATATTCCCTTCCATTTGACGGTGCATCACATATGCTCATCAACATGCTCATCATGTTCTCTTTCTTTCCTAAAATAGATGAGAATATCATCTAGAAAGACCTACAAAAGGAGGTCTAAGTAAATTATAAATGATCCATTCATGAGGCTCATGAATACAACTGGTGCATTGGTTAATTATTTGTGTTATATTATCATACAAATTTTCATCTATCTTGGTACTTTCTGCATGGAAAAAATTGGGGGAATCATCTTGTAGTGTCATTTAGTGGCAGGACCCAGCTTGGAAAATTGGTGTTGAAAGCCATCTAAAATATTTCGAGGCCATTTTGAGACATCAAACAATTTTTTTTTTCAGTACAAAATGTTTATAAGACTAAGACTACATATTCTACATACTAAGACCTTTCCAATGGTGTAAGAATCACCTCAATCAGAAATCTTATGTGAAAGTTATGCCTCCTATAAGTTGACCTACCTAGATGACCACAATAGTACGAGTGGATGCCACATCAGCCCCCACTACTCACACATGTGGGGATAAACACATGTGGACTTTCAAGAAGATTCTAGAAGGTCCAAAACCTTATCACTAATTGAAAATCTGAGGAAGTAAAAACCATAACCCTAGATTACTATCGGGATATGTTAAATATTGGGCTGCTATGAGGAGAAAGGGGTTCATTATTTAGCATTGTATTTGTTCCATAGTTGAGTAGAGAATCATTGAGCAGTATTTTGAGAGCACAATAGAGGAGTAGAGATTTTGTAGCAACCATACAAGCCACAATGTCAAAGGAAAATCCACAGGGAGTGCCTTTTTCTTTGTATTTGCATTTGAAGAAACTAGAGTAGAGTGTAGGCCTGACTTTCTAGCTAGGTTTTCTCCCATATTGAATTTCCTAGGATATGTCTTGTGTTTATTTGTGTGGATAGTGTTTTTATTTTTCTCATTTATTTCATTTGCATATTTCAGTTATTTTTTTAATTTCAAGCAATAAGTTAGTAATCAGTAATATACGATGTAAGAAAGTAATTTTCATAATGCAATATTTCATAATATTATAAGATTTGTTGCAACTAATTGTTCCAGTGGAATATCCATGACAATTTACATATTAGTCAAATCGAATGGCACCACTATGAACTCATAATAACCAAACCAAGTTTGGAAGTCAATATTAGGAATGTCACCTTACGTAATCCTTAAATGGCTATATCCTAATCACAAATCATTTTTTGAGAAAACCATTTCTCCTTTTATTTGATCAAAGATATCATCTATCTGAGGTATTGAGTACCTAATATTCACTATGGATCTGTTCAAATCCATGTAATATATGCACAATTGTAAGGAACCATCCTTCTTCTTGATAAATATTATTGGTGCACCCCAAGGTGAAACATTGGGCCTTACAAGTCCCAAGTCCAATAGTTCCTTCAACTTCATTTTCAACTCACAAATTTATGGAGTTGTCATCATATATGGTGTCTTGGAAATTGGCTCCATCCCACGTTTTAGCTCGATTGTGAAATAAAGTTCCCTCTCAGGAGGTAACCCTAGAAACTCTTTGGGAAAACAATCTAGAATCCTGAAAAAACTAAGTATTGATCTAAAGAGGGTCCCTTTCCATCACTCACTACCTCTAATACATACAATTGACATCATTTCCTCATGCAATGCTTAACTTTCATTTTCAAGATGAAACATAGTGACACCTTCCTCTTGATACCATGGATCTTAATTGACCTTCCCTCATCATGTAAACAAAACACTCTCTTCATGAAATAGTCTACAAGATCTCAATGAGTTTCTATCTAGTTCATACCAATAATTAGATCATGCGTCCCTAGTGGAGTGATGCACACTTTTAACCTAGTTTTACACACCCCTAGGTCTACAAAACATTTCTCAATTCTAGGTCCTATAGCTTGTTTTTCCCCATAATATATCTCAACCTGTTTAAAGTTATTATGCTCATATAATTCCAACCCACATTTTTCTAATGCATATGGTGAAGTGAAACCATCTATTGCACCATAATCAAATAAAATTTTAACTTTGACATGATTTAGTGTATTTGATGACTCCACCATAGTGGATTGATGTTCTTCCTGACAATTATTAACCACTTCATAGATTTGGTGGCTACTTCCTACCCTTCCCATCAAGTCCTTCCCTTCTCTATGCATAGTATTGGATTGTGACTCTAGGTAGTCACAATGGTAATGAGGTCCATCATAGCCCAACAAGTAATGTGAGTCAAAATTTTCATATTTCTCTATGGAGACCTCTGAAATGATTTCATACCCTTGGGAAAATTTCTCCTACTAATACATCCCTATGAATGTCTTGGACTTGCTTGTGTCCCTGATGATGTTGGATATATTGCACTTTCTTCCATTGAAACACTTGTTGCAACCACTCTAGGAGTATCTATGTTTCCAAAAGTAGGTGGCCTAGAAATTCCTCCCCTAGAAATGGTCTGAAGGGCCTTCCCCACAAATCTTGGCTACTGTGGAATGATAGATCCCATGCCCCTTTTTAAATCTATAATTTCTTCTACATAATGGGAACGTTCATCTGCTTCAACAATTGAATATGGTTTCCACATCTGCATCATGGCCCATGTATTACGATTCAACCCATACACAAAATGATCTACATGCCATTGATTTGTTTCCATGTATGGGACATACTTGACTAGTTATATGAACCTTATCTCATACTCCTCCACTATTCAACTTCCCTGAACTAGAGCATGGAAGGCTCCTACTTTCTATTCGTCATAGTACATAGGCAAAGATTTTTCCTTAACCTCTCCTCAAATAAATCCCATGAGATTGTTTCTGGAGTGAGGTGAAACTTTATTGAATCTAGGTTACCTCACCATTTCAAGGCACTATCCCTAAGATGAAATATGACTATTTTGTCTTTCAAGGTGGAAGAATAATCCCTCAGCATAAACACATTTCCATTCCTTCTAACCATTCTTTTGTATGTTCCTCTGCATGACCCCCATAAAACGATGCAAGCTTGATTTTCTAAATATCTCTAGTAATGTCCTTAGGACGAGGTACTCATTATAAGTTCCTCAAACCTTTTGTGTTTCCCACCCCATATGGAGGAGGATCCATGTACACATATTCATTTTGAGGCCCTTTTATCATCTCATGTATAGCCTTCAAAGAGAACACAATGAGATATAGTTTGGGTGATGGTGGTGGTATCACCAATGTCGATGGTCCTTGTGGCGATATTCCCTAGAATTGTTTCCCCTATGTCCTAACCATACTGAATAATTGATCATGCATCACAACCAAATGATCATTAGTGAAGGTGAGGGAATTCTAAGTTCTAACTAAACTCACGCACACTAAGTAGTGCTAGGTGTAAGTTATATTTATCGTTTAATTTAATGAGCATTACTCAGTTAATATAGAGTGGCTATAGGTCGGGGGGTCAAATAAGCATCTAAGACTGAAAGTTACGCTAAGTGCCCTATTGTTTCCTTCCCCTTTCTAGCGTTGTTATTTGTACCCTCCAATTATCCTAAGTTACATCTTCAACATGCATCAACCATGTCTTATAACCTTATACAATAATTAATAACATCATGTAATTGGTTAAGTAATAATTAATTATAATTCCATTGATAACATTAATTAACATCATAACATTATAATCTTAATTAACATTATATTATTAATTAACATGGTATTAATTAATCAAAATTATATTAACATTTATTAACCTTTCCCCTCGATCGAGTGGTAAGGACGCAATAGCATGGGAGGATTATGCCTTAAGGAGAGTGCACACCTGTCCTCCCCACAACCATCCTCTCAACATTTGGCTCTTCCCCTCTCATTTAATGAATGATTCTACTTCAGTTAGTTGATTCTATTTCATCGACATCCTTCCCCTGCAAGATGGTAATTTTGCTTGTCTTTCATTGGCTTTCCGGGCTATAGGGCATTTCATTTCCCATTATGGAAATTCATTACAATTTAGTGGGAATCGTATGGACCTGGCATGTCCCTATCTACTCCTCTGTTTTTATTCTCCCCCTTCCTTGGTTGAACACTATGCCTCTCGTTTCTTTGTTTTTGGTTTCTCAGCATCTTTCCTTTACTCCTCTATCCTTTCTGACTCTTCCCTCTTAATTTTCTCACCTTTGGATATCCCTCTAGGATCATTATCCTTCTAGATACCTCTTCATGGTGTGTGGAGGCTCCATTCATTGTTCTTGAGGTAGACATCAAAATTTTTATGTTTCTAGAGCCTATTCAGAGGTAGAGGATTCAACCATTGACTATCAAGTTCATACTCCCCCTCGAGGTACAAGTAGAGCTCGATCTTGCTAAGGAAGATGTGATAATTTTACACCATTTCATTGAGGATGATGTTCTCAATGTAGACATCTATCCACAGATTCTTGAACCAGGGTCCTCTCATGCCTAAGAGTCAAAATACTATAAAAAAATTGATCTTTATTGACATATGAAGACACTCATGGGAAAGGTGTTGGTCAAATTTCATGAGGCCCATCAAGAAATTATTCTCCAGCTAGATGATGTTTAGCTTCATATTAAGCTCATGGATCATAAAATCAACTTGCTTGTTGAGAATATTGCATACAAGGACCTCACCAAGCTCACCTTTCCACAACCCCAAGTTCCAGTTGTAGATGACCATCCTCCATTGGTCTATTTTTTGTATATGATTGTTCTTCTAGTTTTTTTCTTTCTATAATTAGAGGTAAGAAAGATATAGCCCCTCCTCATCCTATAAATTAGGTTTTTAGACATGCTACACTCAAACTTAATTATTCTACGCTCGGTTTTTGGCATAGAAGTATATGTATTTTAAGGTTTAATATGCTTCTTAAGATAATATGGATAGACAAAGTGCTCTTTTTCTACTGGTCTGGTTTCCAATCTGGAAGATCAACATCTTAATTATTGTATAGTATTTTTTCAAGCTAATATGAAATAGTGGATAGTTGACCCAAAAAAACAATTTATAAAATGAAGTAATTTTTTTTAAATAATAATAATAAAATGACTTGGGGATGGGAAATGTCGGACCTCACATGAGGCCCATGTGCCTCCCCATCTCATCTCCATTATAAAATAATCAAATAATAAAAACTCTAGCCCCCCTCTCACTCCCTCATTCTCTCTTCCATCGAATCCCTTCTTTCTCTGCAACAGACTGTGGGTCAAGGTTCTATGGTTTGAATTTACAGTTCTGAGGGTTCAAAGGGAATGGCCTTAGCTCCATGTCTAACCACCCATGTGGCACATGGATTAACAAAACCCTCCCATGACTCCAAATTTTAGAGGATAAACAATGGGTAATCCCTCCACCCCTCCTAATAGAACTAGGGGCCAGACCCTATCATAGACCATACTTTTATATTTCTGGGACTTTGGCCATGGAGGGATAAGAAACCCCTCAAGGTTTTCTAGAGCTAGGGAGCCAAAGAGGTTGTTCCTAGCTGGTTGGGAGAATAAACATCCAGTTTCAGGAAGCAAACAAAGCAAGGAGACAACTTAGGGAGTAGCTATAGATTTCATCAAAGGACAAAATCAAGTAGAGATTGAAGTATTTTTCTTATTCTACTAATTAGCTATGGTAAAAACAATTATTTATGAGACTATAAATTGGAAGTTTTTATGCTTAAATTGATATATGCTATAATATTAGGATGTAATACAATTTAAATTAGTTAAATTTTTCATATTTGAATGAGAGAAAATATATTTGAATTCACAAAACCCTGAACATACAATTTTGTAAGGAAAAACAATACATTTTTCATTAAATGTCCATTCTAATTACATAAAATAATTACAGTAGTGTTTAAGTCTAAATCCTTGATGAAGAGATATACAAATGGTATCAGAGCATGATTTAAAAGATTAGACCTAGAAGATACCCACCATCTTAACTGAAAATATATGCAAACTATTCCTTAACCGGGCCAAAAAATTAATTAACAATCTTAAGCTTGGGGAGAGATTGGAAATTGGAATTAATTTACATATTGCATGGTAGATCACTCTACCAGACCTGAAATCCCTTATGTACATTCCTAAAACCCTTGTAAAAATCTCAGCAATTACCCGAAAACCGTAAGAGAAACCTAAAAATAGGAGAAAGTTTGCAACATGAAAGAAATCTTTTACACATGTTTCAGCCACATGTTTATCTGTAATAGTCCTCACCTACAAGAGGAATACAGAAAAAAGAGATGAAATTATGAAGGCTAAATGAGCGACGTTTTAAATAAAAATCTTGTAATATGTTAAAAAAAATGATTTTTATATCCATACATGTGCTTAGACTTATGATTACTTTCTTTTCTAAAAGAAAATGGAAAGTATATTTTAATTTTCTTTATTTTAATTATTATTATTAAAAATAAGGGACAAAACATTATGTTTATATATATATATATATATATATATATATATATATATATATATATATATATATATATATAAA
>JASDQU010883567.1:23419-48523 GCA_032191745.1 Picea mariana
CACTGTGTATTCTTCATGGCTACGATCAGTCCAAGTCATCAGAGTATAGATCCAAATTGTATTCCCGGTGGCTATACCTTTTTATCAATACAATTATGGATCCGCAGTGTATTTTATAGCGGCCATATCTTGCAAGTCTTGATCACCCAAGCATAGGTATGTCTGCCTTGGGTTTTAAAATATGTCATGATATATGTTGGATGTTTTTGTGCAGCTTCCGTCAGGTTCTCTGAGTCTATACCCTTGCTTGAAATTCTACAAAGCATTTCAGTTATCAGTTCCTGTCTTCTAACTTCATACTTTGGGGGGCAATCTGTTACACGTCAAAATTACTCACTTTGATAGTGTCGCAAGTGTCGTCATTACAAGTGTCGCAAGTGTCTCTTTTTGCTCACAAGTGTTGCAAGTGTCAGGGAGGCATACTGCCATGATGCCTATGTCGTGCCTATAACGACATGAGAAGGACACTTAAAACACCTCAAACATTTGATTTGGAAGATAAGAAATGAGTCAGCAAGCTCATGAACCTTTTTCCATCTGAAAGCACCTCAAAAACTGAGTTTTGGAGGAGAGCGCTCCCCTATACCCCTTCTCGGAGCACCGATGCTCCCCCTTACACTGTTATGGAGTGTTATAAAGCTCCCCTCGCCCTTTTGAGGGAGCGCTATATATTTTTAGAGCGATGGCGCCCCCCTAAAGCCTACTAGGGAGCGCTACAACGATCTGATGGCTCTTTTGAGGGAGCGCTACCTATTTTGGGCAGTTTTTAAGATGTTGAGATGAATGGGGGAAGCATCTTTTCATTCTTGGAAGGCAGTTGGATTCAAATCCCTAGTCCAACCATGATCCTAGGGCAGATCCTCAACTGAAGGAGGCAAATCCTCAACTTCCCTAAGGATATCTCAAGTGGTTAAATCCTCTCCAAGGATATATAAGCAAGCTTTCTAATGGTGAAAGAAGGATGGAAAAGAGAGAATTACACCAAACTTATGATCTCATAAGTGGTGCTGGAACAAAGATAGGGGGAAGAATTGCTAGTATGAAACCTATGATCTCATAGGAAACACACAGTCAACCAAAGGAAAGTGATCAGTGAAGCTGCTGTCATCCAGGTTGTGGATCTTTCGAGCAAGGGTTAGATGAAGGGGACTTGACGAAGCTGTCGCATTCGCATCTACGATTGTAAGTACTATTGTTGTTATCTCATTAATATGACACACTTGGCCTGTTTCTTTCTAGTTTGTGTCTAATGTTACATGAACTTATCATTGATAGATAGATCTGTTTTCAAGCTAATATCAATAGAGTAGGAAGTAGTCGTATCTTGTTTGTCCACAGAACTCAGTGAGGAGCAAAGGATCAGAGCGCAACTCGGAGCGTGCAGGGACAAACGTCGATAAAAGAGGTACTTCTGTTATCCTTCCTTCTCATGTATTAGTTTAGATAGATTTGAAAGGAAGTCAGTGTCCATGTTAATCATTTTCTGTTTTAGAGTTAAGGTCAAGCTCTTAGAGGCAATCTACCTGTCTGCAGGAAGATTTTCCTACAACAGTGTGTGTAGGCCTCTTCGTTATGAACCTAAAGTAACTTGAACGGGCTCAAACGAACATCGTATGCGGAAGATATCACAATATGTTCATTTTGCCAAACATGCAAAATTTTGATGACTGTGTACTCCGTACATTGTTGACATGATAACTGATTGTACAGGCCGTAAAGTGACATGGCAGTGAGTTGGCATGCTGACATGGAAAACATGATGGAAGACAGCTAGGTGAATAATTGGTTGACATGTGGCATACTATTTGGTGAATGTAATGGTGCCACATGGCCCAGTCATGGACTGCCACATGGCACCCATTCATTGGTTTGTTATGGAAAACATTATGGACTCCATGGGAGTCGAACAAGTGACCTCCAGTCTAGGCGAATTCTTTGGCAGGGCCAAGCTACCAGGCCACCCACATTTTTTCTTGTAAACCATAGTGTAAAAATAATATTTAAATGTGAATATGTTGTAATTCAGATGGAGAAAAGGGCTGGGGCCTAGCCCCAACCCCTGGTTCAGCGTTATCCATACAATCTAAGACCCACTCCTGTATGTTTTGGTGCAGTCTATTTTGTTTAGCCCATTATATATGCTCCGACACGGTCACATGTAACTACCACATGACCCGTTGTTATGACCTTTGGTGCTGGAGTTGGGGCACAGATGTGTGGGAATAGTGCTCGGTCGGCCGGGCTAGCCCACTGACCAAGGCGCATGACCAGATGTTGGAGACTAAGGGCTACAATGGTATAGGGCGCGTGGAATGTAAGGGGAATTCCATATGGTCTGGTGCATACGACCAGGAGCCAGGACCGGAGGGGGCCAGGAAGTCAGGGCCAGCCCAGGGCCACATGGAGGGTGTGCATGTGACCAGGAGCCCGAAGATAAGGGTTGCACCCTAATTTTAGCCTAAAAGTGGGGTTTTCCACTATATTATAAGATTTTAATTGATTTAATGCCTGATATTGATGGATTTTGACCATTTTTGGAGGATTTGGAGCCCTTTTTTAGGCCAGATCTTGGGGGAAAGATGGGAGTTTGTTTCTCACTTCAAGCCCATATAAACCAAGGGTTTTTGAGAAACTAGAGAGAGTTTCAAAACAGGGGAAATGATGAAGAATTGAAAAGCCAAAGCCATTTTAATGCAGGGAATCCATTGAGGAGAGCAACTTTGCGGGCCATTTTCGAGAGCTTCGTTCATCCGTTTTCAATGTTGTCAGTTTTGTCGAGTTCTTGAGATCTAGAAAAACATAGACATATCATTTTTAAATCCATTTGGAACTTTTATGATGTACTTTTGAAGTTTTGAAGAGAAATAAGAAAGCCTCACCCACTGAGACAAAGGATCGAAGACAAAGCCTTGTCGTTGTTCGAGTTTCCATCTTTTATATGGAGAATATGTTGCGAGCCAACTTTTCTTGAAAATGTGACAACTACACCAATGGTTCCAATTGGGTAAATGTCGTTGTTCTCTACAAATTGGTTGATTGTTATGTCCGGTACGAAATGACATTCTAAGCAAACTGCGGGAAAATTTTCGACAACACTTGTTTCATTGAGAAATATAATCCAATAACAATCGTCGCGGTCATATATTGTTTTTAGTAATATATTGAAATTTGTAATGGATATCCCATTACCTTGCAAGATATTCTATGCATGTTTCTGGACAAGTTGTGTAGGGATAGTCAATGTAACTTTCATCGTGGCTTCGTTGTCTGTCATGTCTGCACACATAATGAATCTACTTGTGGTTTCCTTGTCTAAGTAGGTGTTATACACGACCATTATGTCTCCTATGAATAGTTGTCTAGTTCGATGGTTGTTCAAGACTTCTATTGATAGTATATTGGGTGGTATAAGTTTAGACCCGGTGAAATTTTTTTGAACAGGAAAAGTAATGTGAATGGCAGCCTGTATAACTTTTTTTTTTTCATCAATGTACAAGTAGATGCACAATTTGGATAAAGTATGCAAGTTAGTTTTGTAACCATACCTCTTAGTCTCTAGACCTTGCACTATGTTGGGCATTTCACTTGTACTCGTTGATACTTCTTGTGAACTAAAAAGCGTGTGTTGTAGACGACATAAACATATTTACCATGGCACAATTGAATAAATAACTAAGTATATTTGTTTCCTAAACATAGCAAGAGCATAATCTATGAATGTTTACATTTGGCCTTGTCGTTGTGTTGATGTTTGTGATCATTGATTACTCATGCCTATGCCACTTGTCCAACTTTTTCTGATGCAAACATGTGTACAACGAACATGACAACAACTAAATATGCATATGCATTGTATATTGTTCATAATTGACATGGATGTACATTAAGCACATGCATTGTGTTTGATTTACTATTACTGTTGGTATACCTTTTGGAAGATTGTACTTCATCTTCCTCAGTTGTGGCACATAAGAATTCATCCTCTTGTTCAATTAGTTTGTTTGTTTTCAATGTAGCAATGCAAAGAATACAATGGACATGAAGCTAAGTTGCTATGTAGGAACACATCTAAATAAAATTAAAGACAATTTTATTTATTTCAAAGTAGCAACATAGAAAATACAATTGACATGAAGATAAGTTAACATGTAGGAAGATATGTAGTATCTACATATAAAAAAAAAATGAGCTGCAAATCAGCAGAATAAATATACACAGAATAAATGAAATACAAAGAAATGGAATATGAATACAGGTAGAAGCATGCACCTTCGCATCTCTTCTTCTACATTTCTAGTTAAGAGTTATTTGTCTTGTCCAGTTACTCTGTTTGTTTCAATGAAAGAAAGTACATAATACAATGAACATGAATGTAAGTTGGTATGTAAGGAAAAGCAAGGAATATTTACATATAGTAAATTAAAATCAAAGGAATAGAGTAACAGATAGTGTTAGAAGCATGTACCTTTGTTTTTCTTGATACATGTTTGTGGTTATATAGAATTCTTTCTGTCCAAAATCTATTACAAACCAAAAAATACTAAGAAGTTGGATGATTCTAGCTGAATAATTTGGTTTTGTGCAACAAGTTAGCCAGATATGATTTGAAACATGGAAATATGAATTTGTAATGTGATTGATGTATATTTCATAATTCAAGTACAATACAAATTGTATCATGATCAGACCAATATGTGTCCAAGATAAAAAGGTTGTATTGTGAAATGGACACATTTGACTATACATGGTCAATACATGTGTTTTGTACATGGTTTATCTTATCCAAAAGAAAGCGGAGATTGTAATTGCACATGTAGTTTTCCAATTCTTTTGTTCTGGCACTATTTTGTAGCATGTCAATATTGAAGTCTCCTAGAATGATAATGGTTTCGTTCAGATGTAAATGTTGTAATGCATTTGAAACAACATTCAATATGTTGGGAAATGTCGCATGCGGAGCGGCATAGAGATTCAATATTGCAATTTATAATTCATGGAAGATTACTCTTGCTAACACCATCTCAACATTGTTTTCTTCAAAATGCATATGCTCCAAAATTGTTACATGTTTTTCACTAATATCATCACTCCACGTGTAATGTAACTTGATATGCAATTGTGATTTGGAAATTGTTTGTTTTGCATGCATAATGTCATGTATGTTTCTTGCAAGAACAGAATATCGGATTGTATTGTGTTATAGTCATTGAATATATCATTCATATGTGCATGTAGGTTGAGCATGTTAAGTGAGAGAATTGATACAGATGAGTTTGTTTGTATGGATTGGTAATCATATTGTAGATTCCATTTTGTGTTAGTCCTAAGGCCTTGCATCTAAATATCAAATTTATGTTTGACTTTGAAGTTATCTTTGGTAAGAGCACTTAGTAAATACAATGAGTCTATGCTTCTAACATGAGACAAAGTTGTGTATACAAGTCCATGTATTTGTATTCCAGCAGGGTCGAACACAACACTATAAATTGTTAGCTCTTATGCTCGGTGGACTGTACGTGCACATGCAAGTTTAATTGGAAACCATTTTCGAATCTTCAGTTGACCTGTCTTTGCCGATGTCGATACTGGTTTTGACATTCATAAGATAGGCATCCAATCATGTGAAGTGTTTGAATTATATAGATTAGATAAATTTTTTGCTTGTTGGTGGCCAATATGCGGGTCATGGAACTTAATCCACAGGACATAAAATTTTTATGTTTTGGTATAAGCTTTGAGTATTCCACCTGCACCATTCACCAAGCCATCCTGTGAATCATAGTTGCAGGCATATATTTCAACTAGCATGTCTAATTTTAGGACAAGTTGCAAAGAAAAACTGGTTGTATGTTGATCACATGGTACATTGTCATGGTTGTCTTCTTCAAGGTCAATTGAATTGATGATGATATCATCACCAGGCATGAGAGATAACATGTACCTGTTATGCATCGAAACAACCCTATTCTTGTAGAACAGGTAAGGGAAGGTTGGGTATGTTGGTGCAGGTCGCATGCACCTTGCATTGAGATATGTTAAGTCATCACATGTTTGGTTGTTTGTCCACATTCTATTTGTGATTGCAATAAATGTTTCATTTGTCTGGCGCATTGTAGTATGTAATTCAAAGAATTTTATATTATCTTTCCAAAAGTCATGCGTCATTGTTTGCATATTGACCATAGGTTGTTCAAATACCATAGAATCTTTTATGGGTTTCACCTGGTAAATATCCCCACAGAATATCATGTCAATGTTACCAAAGTATTTGGTGTGCACATGTTTTATGTTTCTCAGTCGATTGTCAATGGAATATAAGAAATGACTTCCAATCAAAGATGCCTCATCTATGAAGACAAGTTGTAGTTCATTATAAAGATTAGACAGGGTATCTAACATTTCCTTGTTGAGTGGAAGAAAATGTGACTTGTTAAAAGGAATTAAAAATGCGGAGTGGACTATTGTTCCACCTGCATTATATGTAGCATTTTCTGTATATGCAACTATTGGTCCCTTTGGTTTAATAGGGTCAGTCGAACTGTTTGAATCATAGATTCGTATAAGAAATTGGAATATTTCTTTCATTGTGAATGTCTTGCATGTTCTTTCCCCACATGTAAGGAACAAGTGCACAAGAGTGTGCATGTTTAAGCATTTTTTCATTGCAATGTCCTTTAGGATTGTGTGTTGTTCTTGATTCAACAATAATCTAGCTCTATAGTATTCATCATTTTCGATAAAGAAAGGATGTTGTGTGACTTGAAACCCAAGATTGATACATTTTTCAATGGCGTTTGCTCAAGGACAAGGAAAATTTGCTTGCAATTCATAGGGCTCACAGAGAGTTCTAGTTGTTTTATGGTTTGTTAATGTCTCATCAACATTGTCAAGGTTTTCTAGTTCATCAACTGCACTTTCTAAATCACCCCATGTTGGGTTGAAATTGTATGTAAATCTAGCCTCATTGGTTTGTATTGTAGTCTCATAAGAAATATATGTAACTTCCCATGTAGGGAAGTTATGTTTTAATGTGTTTTCATTTTGATCAAATGGAACGTACAACAATAGTTTTTCTCTACAAAAGTTTTCATAGTCGATGTGTTTGTTGTATTTGACAAAGCGTATTACATTTAGTTTTTTTCTTTTTGATATGGGTGTACCATTTTTTTTGTAATGTGATACGAACTCTGAAAGGTAGATATGCTTAGTAGGAGGTGGATGCTGGAGGTAGTAATCAATAATAGAGTGGAATATCATGTCCTCTGAATTATCAAGCTCTTGTTCTAGCAAAGATGGTGGTTTAAGCACATATGTGCCTGTGTCAAGTGGAGATGTGTTTATGAAGACACATTTCCTTGAACTACAGTTCAGAGGCAAGGAAAGTGCAATCTGGACTGCTTGTTGAGCAGGCATTTGTTGAAGAATAAGTAATGTATTTCCAAGTGTATGTATCATTTGCATAGCATCAATATGAATTTTTTCATGTTATCTGTGTATTCTTCTGAATGCACTTGTCATAGATTTGTCAACCTTTGTCATGTATGAGGTACACTATGATGTTGCGGCATATGCATTGAGGACATATTGTGCATCTGTATTTTCATTCCACATAATTGGCATGTCCTTGGAGACACTGTTGTTCCAAATATGTGAAAGTTTTCATTTAAGGAATTTTTTTGGTTTTTTAAGTGTAGATTGTATCACTTGGTTGTACTCATCTTCTGTTAGATTTAGTTATTCCAAGAAGTCTTTGAATCTCATTAAGTCATTGAAGTCTTGTTTTTCTAGAAATGCGAACAAATATTTTGATTTCTCAATGAGAACATTGTCCTCTAAACTAATTGGTTCTATGATTCTTGTTTTTCTCATTGGCAGCACAAGGAAGTTGTATCTGCAATGTGAATTATTTCATTTTTTACAACTTCTTGTATGATAATTTCTATGAACTTTGGAAAATTATGGATCCAAATAGTCAGTGTTGCATGTTATGTATTTGTCCATAAACTGCTCGATTTGTGAGTTGTTGTCATTTCCATAGACCGATGCACCCTCTATTCATAACAATGTACTGTGGTCATGCTCACTCCCTCTATTTTGGAACTCAGTCACAAAATAGTAGTCCGATATTTTTCCAAAGAACGTTTCATCATGACATATCAATTTCCTCAAAGAACTTATTTTATGTCTATAGTAACAAGTACATGTCACTAGGTATTATCTTATGAGGTAGTCAATGTCATAATTTTCCAATGTATCAGTTTGTTTTTTCCTTTTCCTGTTCCTATATAATGTAGACACCGTAGTCACCAATAGATCCCATTGATGCCTTGCACTTGTAAATGTGATGAAAACATTTGGGGGTCCCAATTGTCGGATCATTGCAAATATAGTTTTCTTGTTTTGTTGCAAGTAGTTAGGAGAGATGCAGATGTTTTTGAAATCTATGTATCCAATATTAGATTTTAGGATTTTTTCTAGGTTTTATTTGTACTTGACATCTGTGGACAATGAATTTACTCCTTGTAGCTAGCCTTTTCTTATTCACACCCACATGCAAGAGAGCACTTTCTCAATTATTATGCACATTGTTTTGAAAAACAAATTTGTTATGTGACAAGAGAAGTCGTCGCTTGAATGTAGCAGTTCCCATCAAACAATTTTTTTGTAGCTGAATCATTTTGTGATGTCACTAGCACATGGATCTCCATAGAACAGTGTTGGGAAGCTCATTTCCTCAGAAAATTTGTTCCAGGTGGATATTTCCCTTCAGCAGGTGCAATTTCGACAATCTTCTCTTGCAAGTCATGAATGGGTTGTGAGTCAGTGAATCCATGTATCAATGTTTCAACAGGTCTTTCATTCTCTGATTCATCGCTTGTATAAAATTCACTAGTAGTGTCAAACGTTTGTGCATAGTTTTCATTTCCTCATTCAAGAACATGGTTCCAGTTATCATTTATACAGATTTTGTGTGCTTTGTACAGGTCCCTGGAACATAATTATTTTAATGCTTTCATGACAATGTGAAAACACAGTCTACCTGTCGGGTATGCATTCTTGTATTGACAATGTCTTTTGAGAGCTATATCAATTATCATTGTCTCACTCATGAATTGTCACAGGGCTTTTTGCACAACATCTAGTTGGACAGACACATTAATAATTGATCCTGTTAATCCCATTTGGGGTCATTTATAGCCCCATGGTCTGATTTCTGCAAATGCAATTTGCAGAAACACAAGTCTCTCTTCAAGTTATGTAAGTGTACTTACATCTGGTAGTGGTGTGTTACATCTTATTTGGTCAGGTGTGGCAATTTTCCATTTTCAAGTGATCGTTTGCATGGAAGACAAATATTGCTAGTGGAAAATGTTCTATCATTTAGTGTCAAGCCGAGGTATTCTTTTTGCAAGTCAGAGGTGAAAGACTTAGTGTTTTTTGGAAAATTCAATTCCTCGCAATTCACACATGCAAGGGAAGGAGTGTCTTTAATTTGTTTCATATATATCTTCTTTGCATCTCTGTTTCCTAGACAAGGATGCGTAGTAAGTGTTTGTTAGTTTTCAATGCTAGCAATGCACGGTGTTGGCTCTAGTCTATGATATGTGATTTTTCCCTCTCGGTAAGTATCATGAACATTGTGGGATATGTAGTTGCACTTGTTTCTCTCACGTATATGTTTTTTCAACACGTGGTAGGTTAAATTATGGTTGCCACTCGAAATTAGTTTCACTTGTTGACAAGCCATGTTGAAGGTGGAATCAACATTTGTTACGAGAATTGCCTCCTTACCATCTCGATGGTGAAAATGATGATGTTCTTTGTCATTGGACATGTGATGTTTTTGTTCAACAGGAAGTGTGAAAATGCGCTCGAGTTGTGCACGCACAACTTTTTTTAGGTTGTGATATGTGAGTTTGTGTTTCTTGGTCGAGATCCTCTTCACCTCATGATGATTGGTTGTACAACTTAGAGGTCTAGAAGAAAGTGCACAAATGTATTTATTTCTTTCATGTATTACCTTTTTGAAGTTGTGATAAGTCAGTCTACATTTTTTGTTTAAGCTCTGTATGACCTTATGACAATTGGGACGAGTTTCATCCTGATTATAAAATATGTGATGCTTATGCAGGTTTGATCCAGTTTAGGTGGCATGGATAGTGGACCTTGAAATGGAAGTATTTCTTATCAAAGGTTGATAATGGATGTGTGGCGTATCTATTTTCAATGATATGATGTCAATTGTTTGATCGTAGTTTGAATCAATACAGTAGGAATGGACAGTACCATCTGATAGGGTTGACCAAACCTGGATATTTACTCTGAATATGATAGATATCCATTATAAACAAAATGTACCACACTCTATATTTCCTTTCTCATATGGCATTGCCATGTTTACAAGGTATTGTTGCCAACTTCCAATTGTCGACATACGTTTTATGAGATATGGTAGAAGGTGTTGATGCAAGAAGTTAAATGCCTATCAATTGCCACCTACAATTGCATTGCAAAAGGATTGCACAGTGTAAAGGCATAGTGAGTGCACATAAAACTCTGTTTCTATCAAATATCAAATTGCATTGAACAGACTATCTCCACGAGTAGATGTAATAGTTGTTGCTATGTGAAATCCATGGGAGTGTATATGATGCATAATTTATTTCCAATGAGATTGAAGGTCTTTGCAGGTGAGGGACAAGTAAATATCAGATCCTCCAAGATTTTAGATGGTTAATTTTGTATGGAGTAGTGGTTCATAATGACCATTTAGAGGATTGGCATCATGGAACAAGATGCAATATGGATCCCTAGATGCCGTTTTTTTTTTATAGTAGATATCTTTTTTTTCTTGTTAATGACCAAATTCCAATTGATATATTCATCCACTTGGCCAACCACCGTATACAAAATGTATCTCCCCAAAGTCCTCTCTCATGTGGAGGCAAAGTTGCATATGCAGACAACCACATCTTTGAAAGATACATACTAACATCATGTATTCCATGCATTTGGCAAATAAAATCACATGCCAATTCGTATTGATACGACTCTACTGCCTCAATGTTGCCATTTTCTAAACAAACCAAGAAATGATCTATTAATCCATTGCGCAACTCAGTCGAGGAATAATGGAAGTGCAATAGAACTTGAAATGCATCGAAGAGGCAATATCCCACAGTATATGAGAATGCATCTAATCTAAAAAGGCCATTGTTATGCAATACCTGATCGATGTTTTCATGTACAATGGATTCTGTATCTATTTGATAACACTCAACATCTATTACTTGCTTCATATTTTAAGATGTGATTTTCAAGATGTTTCTTAGCTATGTTTAGATAATATGAAAATAACAAAAAAAATATAACTATAAGATCGGAACTGCATACCGATTTTGTTATGTATCCTTCAACCTTTTTTTTTTCAAATTCAATGCTTCGTGGTTGATATAGCATATGAAAAACAAACAAAGCTATAGTCAGTGCTCAACCATATAGAAGAGATATTGCAAATAAAACAACAGTATAAATTTGCTCAGTACAAGGACTGAGTATTTAAGACATATAATTTTTGAACTTATTTTAGTTGTGCATCTTATAAGCATTTCAGTAGCCATAGTATATAGCTTTACAATCCTATTCATCATTTAATTCCATCCACACTCTTCACAAATAAACACTAAACAGATTTGAAACGACTTGTTGATGTCTCCCACTCAAAAAACTCACATAGATGGTTTGTGGAATAAACAAAAGAAAAAGAAATAGGCATTATGGACTTTTACCACGGGAATGGAACCATCACATAACACAACTTCTCAAGGTTTCAATTATCTTACAAGATGAAGAAGATATTCTAAGATGTTTCAATTATCTTACAAGATGAAGAAGATATTTTAAAATTGGGCACTGGGGAACTCATCATGAGACAGATCAATGAACTGTCCATTCAGGTTACAAAGAATCATTTCTACAAGATGAGGTCCAGATGTGAAAATGGTGATGGAAGATTCTTTGGAAGACCCAAATTCCAACATAAAACTAACATTATATGTGGTTTTTCCTCAGAGAATAAAATCTTTCCCTATCATAACCTACAAAGAAGGGATGGCAAGGTCCTCGTAGATGCTTGCTCCACAATGAAAACTCTAAATTTGTTTGGCAAATCCATGTGCACTGCCATTTTCCAAAGAGCTACGGTATGATGTCGAGGACATGAAAGTGGGAATATGTGATTGGAAGGGAACAACCTGAAAAATGCACTAAACATATGGTTTCATGATTAGAAAGATGAGGAGAACATCCCATTTCCTTTTTTGTATGTCAGCATGGTCGTGACAGAGGTGGGTTATGTATTCAACATTGACATGCGTGTGCATTTTGCAAATCGCGATCTGGATGACCCTGCTACTTTAGCACCCCTACTAAAGTTTTATCATTGTGCCAAATTTTGGAATTCTTCTAACCATACTTAGACATGGTGCCAATTCGAAACTTCGAGAGTCTTTAAATGTGAAGCGTGAAAGTCTGTCGAAGTGACTTTCTCTCGGATCCATTAACTAGCGCCTATTATTAATTAACCCACAATTACGTTAACCATTCTTATCAAGGACTTCGACACTTCGGCTATTGGGTAGTTCTAGAGTTTCCGAATGCATAATTTGTACATCTCTCAGAGCAGCACGAGCCCGGAGTAATATGAACACCTGCAATAATTTTAGGCTGGCCACCGCACATGTGGGACCTCGAAATACAATTGGACAGATTAATTGAATAAACAGAAACAATAACTAAAGCTCGTCGGTGCCAAGTGTCCACCATGCTGCAAACACTGACATGTGGTTAACCATGTCTCATCCACACAAATAATAACTATCTACGCAAGAGATAAGGTCCTTAAATATTCCCACGTCTACAAGCCATTTGTCACATTCCTAATCTCTTCATTACCATATGAACTGCCATATGTCTTTACACCTTCATCACTGGTCTTCGATCTGGAATCATTTTTCTACCCTTTACGCCTACATTTTATCCCTTTGGTAAACACGGGAAGTGAACACAATGGCTTGCAATGGATACACAAGAGGGTGATTTAGTACCATCCTCAGTTGACAGAGTGGCTTGAAATGTATGGATAAGAGGGTAAACCAGAACCATCCCAACGCTGAGTATGTGAAGATGTAAGGTATGATCTATGCAATAGAAATTCCTGTCATATTTTTTAAGAAGTATTGAATAACATTGCACTGATTAAAAGATGTGGACCGTTACCCTATTCCTCTAGGATCCCTTGATTTTCCCAAATATATTAATAATCCCCCTAATCCTACAATTACACATCTTGTTTCTCACAAGTTTACTGATCCCCATCCCACAATCTACAAAGAAACCAGTGTTCAAACTTCACTGCCCACTAAGAATTTCATTTTCCAACAAAGGAGAAACAAGAACTAATGTTTGGACCTGACTCGTTTTGTGTTTTATGTTCATCCTCCACCCAGGATTTTCATTTCAGGTCCCGCAAAATGTTTTTTTCTATAACTTATTGAAATATTTCAATGATAAAGATGGATAAGGACTGACAATGATGTTGAATTTTCTTGCAGCTTGCTTAACTATGCACCATACCCGACCCTTTTACGCCTAGCTACAATTTTCTTCTACAAGAAAATTTTACAAAGGTGACAAGCTTTCTTGTTCAACACTTTTCAGGGATAGTAATACATTCATGTTTCTGTGATCTCAGTAGTCACATTTAATGATGTTCTGTAAGAGTATTTTCACTCAACTATTATTTCTAGATTGTTTTGTATTTACCATTCTACCAAATTTTGGAATTTTTCTAACCATACTTAGGCATGGCACCAATTCGGGACCTCGAGATTTTTCTAAATGTGAACCGTGAAATTCTCCCAGAGTGACTTTCACCCAAGATTACTTTAACCATCCCTATCAAGTATTTCGGGACTTCGGCTATTCGACACTTCCGGAGTTTTCGATTGCAAAATTTGTACAACTCCCAAAGTAGAATGGGTCAGAGTAGTACAAACACGTACAAAAAATGCAGGCTGGGCATCGTACACTTGGGACTCTAAAAGAAAACTAGCTAGACTAGTTTAATCAAATAAAAACAATAAACAAAGCTCATCGGTGCCAAGTGTCCACCATGTTGCAAACCCTGACATGTGGTTAACCATGTCTCATCCATGCAAAAAATAACAATCCATGCAAGAGATAAGCTCTTCAAATCTACCCACGCATAGAAGCCATTTGTCACCTTTGTTACCCTATGCACTGTCATTTGTCTTTACACCTTTGTCACTGGGCTCCTATATGGATTCGTTTTTCTACCCTTTACGCCTACAGTTTACCCCTTTGGTAAACACAGGTAGTGAACATAATGTCTTGCAATGGCTATACAAGAGGCTAAACTAGCACCATCCCTCAGTTGATAGAGCGGATTGAAATGTTTGTACAAGAGGGTAAACCAACACCATCCCAGGGATGAGTATGTGAATATGTAAGGCATGATCCATGCAACAAAAATTCTTGTCAGTTGTTTTAAGAGGTATTGAATAGTATTGTACTGGTTAAAACCCGTGGACCCTTAGCCTAATCCTCCAGGATCCCTTGATTTTCCCGAACATATTGATAATCCCCCTAATTATGCGACTACACATATTGTTTCTCACAAGTCTACTGATCCCCATCCTGGAAGCTACGAAACCAGTGTTCAAACTCCATTGCCCACTAAGAATGTAGCTTACCTTTTTATCTTCATCGTCCACCGAGGATTCGCATTCCAGCTCCTGGAATTTTTTTTTATATAACCTACTAAAATATGTCACTGATAAAGATGGGTAAGGACAGACAATGTTGTCGAATTTTCTTGCAGCTTGGTTAACTTTGTACCATACATATTCCTTCTATACCTACTTGCAGTTTTCATCTACAAGAACATTTTGCAAAGGAGACAAGCTTTCTTGTTCAACAATTTTCGGGGATAGCAATACATTCATGTTTCTTTGATCCTAGTAGTCACATTTAAGGATTTTCTGTAAGAGCATTTTCACTCAGGTATTATTTCTAGATTTTTTTTATATTTATTTTGATTTTCAACACCTCCTAGTATTGAAAATTCTTACCTGCAAACTGTAAATAGTAAACAAAAAAACAAGGAATAGGAATGAAACCATGGTACTGAAACTTACTCGTGAATGGGGAATGACAGAATCACAGCTCCAATTGTGGGTGTAGGATCTCAACCCTGCAAACTGTAGCAACACGTCCAAGTGTGGATGGAGGACATCAACCTTGCAAATTTGAAGAAAACAAGCGTGTAGGATTTCAACCCTACAAAGTGAAAGAACAGGTCAAACTGTGGGTGCAGGACTTCAACCTTGCAAAGTTGAAGCAAACAAGAACAAGAAACAAACAACAAACCAGTGAACAAGCACCAAGAGGTCCAACTGCAACTGCAAGACCTCAACTTTGCAAAGTTGAAGCAAACAAAAATAAGCAGCATCCAACAAGCCAACGAGCAAGCAACAACTAGTGAAACGGTAATGTCGGTGGACAATAATATTGCCCAAATTCACTGCATATAATATTATATCCAAAAATCATAGAAAAATGTATTGTGATAGGTTCGTTAAGTAAACATTTAAGGTTTCCAGGCCCGTGAGGCCTGTTTAAGGGCCTCGTGCTATGTAAACATTTAAAAAGAATCCAGTGTTAGACATGTTTAAGTAGTTAATAAAAATGAGCGTCGATGCTCAAAACTTTGGATATGTAAACATTTAAATAAAAAATAAAAAAAACTCAAAAGGACTGTAGACGATTACATATTTGGATATGTTAACATTTAAAACATTGGGAATAGTGAAGTTGGCAATAAGGCTTTGAATCTATTCTCCAATGAGATGATGACATATAAGGTTTTTTTATTATATAAAAATAATGTTTTTAGTTCTCTAGTTCAACCAATAGAGATTATGTAAAAATTTCTAATCAAAGGAAAAACTAATATGAAGTTGATCCAGGTGGATCCAAAACTGCTCCAAAATACTCAAATACAGAAAAGGAGGATCTAGGAATGACCCAGAAGTCTCAGAAGGGTTCCTAGGCTTAGAAAATGCTCAAAAATAAAAGTTCTCAAAATTGGATGAAACCAACGCCATTGCGTCTGTCTCGTTCTCCTGATTCCGTCCATATATTTACTTTCTCAAATGGAGCTCATATGAAGAAGTTATGACACTCTGAAGTTTTTCGAAAACAATAAAAAAAATCAAACAGTGAATAGGTCGTACTGATGATGTCAGCAGTACAGATGTTGACATCAGCGTGACACGTGTCACCTTCTAGAAGCCTAGCAGTTTGGCGGATTCAGCCAAATCTAGCAGATTTTTGCCAAATCTGGAGGAGGTTCGCTAAGTTTGGTGAACTGGTTAGCGGCTCTGCTTATTCAGCCGGGCACACAAAACGAGGCAGGGGGGTTGGCAGAGGCTGCATTGGAATCCATGCCAGGAGGTGTCCCAGGCAACCTGCTCAGAAATAGATCGACTTTATGCTCAAAAGTTGCATAATTTTGATTTCTTCATCAGAGTAGCCGAACATAAAAGTTCTTCTAGAGGAGGAGTTCGCACGCTTTTTGAGACTGTATGGATCTAACAGGAAAACACTGCATTGGAATCCATGCCAGGAGGTGTTCCAGGGGACCTACTCAGAAATAGATCGACTTTATACTCAAAAGTTGCAGAATTTTGAGAGGATTCTGAATATGTTAACAGTTTTGTCATCAGAGTAGCCAAACAGAAAAGTTCCTCCAGAGCCCATTTGAGCGAGCCAAGCATACTTGAGTTTATAGTCAAAAGTTGTAGAATGACGTTTTCCAGCCACCTATGATATTTGTTTCTACCTAGAATCGCAGATCTGAAATTTGGTTTTTGGGAGATCTTATGTAAGCCTTTCTTTGTAATTTTTAAACATTTGAGATTAATTAAAGAGCAGTCTCACTATTGGAGTGGACCCGGAGACGTAGACAAGAAGTCTGATGAACTCCGTTAACAATTCTTGTTCATGGATGGTTTGCTTACATGTTGTTCTTGTTCATGTGTTTAATGAAAGTTCTTTAATTTTGCATTATAAAGGTGATAAACAGTTAAAAATTCACATGCAAATAATGGTTAAAAGATCTCGAACTTTAGATCAAGTTAAATTTCAGATCAAAAGTCAACAAATTATCGATCACTATAGACCCTCTACACCTTCGACAAAGACTAATAATGACTTATCACTTCATATTAAACATAAACTAAAAATAAGCCTTCAATTTTAAGATAGCAAGTTGTCACTTATATGATATAATAAAATGGGAGATTAAAAATAAAGTTAAAAATAAACTTTCAATTTTAAGATAGTAAGTTGTCACTCATATGATATAATAGAATGGGAGATTAAAAATAAAGTTAAATTTAATGTGGAATTTTAATTCATATGGGAATAAAGATAAAGTTAAAGTTAAAGGTACATAATTTTAATTTATAAGAGACGGAGACACATGCACAGACAGAGACACCAACATGTTCATGGATGAAAAGAATATGGCGGATATAGACCTGGAAAAACTGGAGGAAGCCCTCAATCAAAAAGACCTACAGCACATCACAGTAGATCAGCTCCGTAAAGTTCACAAAGTGTTTACCAACTCCACAGCGGGATCTACAGCTAGACTGGGTATTTCGGCAGATCTAGAATCCGAGCCCAAAAGAACAACCAAGAAAAATAGGAGAAGAGGACACAAACCAGCCCATCAACTTATTAAAGAGGTAGGGCACCTGATGATCAATTCAGGCCAGATACAGAGGTTATCGGAGGGATACCTCCACCCCCCTCCACCTTCCTCATGATGAAGACAATAACTTGGAATATCAAAGGCCTCAATGGAAGATCCAAGCAGAGGATCCTCCGAGAATGTATTAAAACTGAGAACCTGGATATCCTTCTTCTGCAAGAAACTAAATGTGTAGGGCAGGAGGCTGAAATCATCTTTCGACGCAGTTGGAGAGGCGGTGATTTCCTTTACCAAGATTTAGTGGGTGCATCCGGAGGACTAGCCATTCTTTGAAATCCAAAAACAGTCTCTCTGCATCATCCCTTCTCTACAACAGGTACTCTAACGGCTCACTTCAAAGTTATAGGATCCACCAAGGAAGGAGCCATCATGAATGTCTACAGTCCATAGTCCGCCCAAGATAAAGAGAGCTTCATGCAAACCCTTCAGTATGTCAAAACTCTCTTACATATGCCACACTGGATCGTTGGTGGCGACTTCAATATGATCCTAACGCTGGAGGAAAAAACAGGAGGAACAAAACGGCTGGAGCAGGACAATGGTAAGTTCAAAACCCTAATAGAGAAATTAAATATGGTTGACATGGAAACCTGAAATGGAATCTTTACCTGGTCCAATAGAAGAATAGGACACCAGCATGTATCCTGTAGATTAGATCGCTTTCTAGTGGCTGAAGCCCTCCTCAAAAGTGACCAAGCAATGGAAGAAAATATAATGCCAAAAACAGGGTCGGACCACTGGCCTATCGCCTTCTGTTTGGACCCAAGTATCACCCCTAGGCCCAAACCCTTCCGCTTTGAAAAGTTCTGGCTCACCCACCCAAACTTCCACCAGCTGGCTCACACCTGGTGGGCCCAGGCGGAAATAGATCATGGCACTCATATGCATAAATTCCAGCAGCACCTCAAGAACTTCAAGCAACATTTGAAAAGATAGAATAAATCCACTTTTGGAAACATACTCCTAAGGCAGAAGGAGATCGAGAGACAACTTGAAGAACTTCAATGAACCTTCATCTCAGGAAGCAGAACTCTGAACCTGGTGAAGGAAGAGGAGCAACTACTAGCAGATTTGGAGGTCTGTAGAAAACAAGAAGAAATCCTATGGAGGCAAAAATCCAGGGTTCAATGACTTAAAGAAGGGGAGCGCAACACAAATTCTTTCACAGAACAATGACACAACGAAGATACATCAATCACATTACCCAATTGGAGGATGATCAAGGTATCCCTATAAGAGATCATGACCAAATAACGGAGGAACTCAACTCCTTCTATAAATATCTCCTCACAGAGACTAATATGAATAGGGAGGAAGCAATCCATAAAATCACCAAGCACATACCCCAGCTGATCACCCTTGAGCAGAACAGAGCACTGATAAGGCCAATCACTCAGTCTGAAGTGGATTTGGCAGTAAAGGAAATGCCCCCAGGAAGAGCACCAGGTCTGGATGGCTTCACTACGGATTTTTTCCATCATTGTTGGGACATGATCAAGGAAGACGTCTGGCTGGCGATAGAAGAATCAATAACCTATGGTCAAGTTCTCTCCACTCTCAATGTAACGTTCATCACTCTCATCCCTAAGGAGAAGCAAGCCACACACCCAAAGCAGTTCAGATCAATTTGCCTCTGTAACGTCATATACAAAATAATCACAAAGGTCATTGCCACTCACCTCAAGCCGCTCCTACAGTTCATTATTTCCAACGAGCAAGTTGGTTATGTAGAAGGATGACAAATCATGGACAACGTCATTCTGGCCAATGAGGTGATCTACTCTTTGAAAGCGAGCAAAATACCAGGTATGCTTATCAAACTCGATCTCTCAAAAGCTTTCGATAGATTAAGCTCGCAATACTTGCGTTCTGTGATGGAGTCCTTTGGCTTCAATAAACTCTGGATCAACTAGGTTCTCAAGCTCACCTCCTTTGCTTTCTTTTCCATTCTTTTCAACGGCACACCCTCCTGGTCCTTCCATTCCACCAGGGGAATCAGACAAGGTGATCCTCTCTCGCCTTTCCTCTTTGTACTTATGGCAGAAGGTTTAGGTCGCTACCTCAAAGCAGCGGTTCTTGAGGGTTCTCTTAATGGGATACCACTTCATAACCTCCACCCGATGCCCTCGCATAGCCATTTTGTCGACGACACCCTTCTCATGAACACCCCCACGGTCAGAGAAGCCACCAAGCTCATCTCAATTCTCTCTGATTTTTCGGAAGCCTCGGGCATGCTTCTAAACTTGGAAAAATCCAAGCTCTATTTTTTCAACATGCCAACCTCGGTTCAGAATCACCTTTCTAGACTTCTAGGCATTTCCAAAAGTTCCCTCCCATCCATCTACCTAGGCATTCCCCTAACTGGAGAGCCAGCGCGATCCATTTCATGAGACAACTTGCTCCTATCTATAGCCAACAGGTTGAACAACTGGACCTTTAGACCTTTGAACATTGTTGCCAGACTGGTCCTGCTCAAGTCAGTCCCGCAAGCTCTGCCAACCTACCTCTTTACTGCTCTGGCAGTGCCCATCTCGGTTATTATGGATATCAGGAGCCTCCAAAGAAATTTCCTGTGGCAGGGACACCAAAATAATAAAAAGTGGGCTTTAGTTGGATGGGATAAACTTTCCAAACCCAAAAAGTTCGGAGGGCTGGGAATTCGGGTTCTGGGAAAGCTTAACTAGGTCATGGGAGCCAAGATGTGGTGGAGGTGGTTGCAACATCCAAAAGAGCTCTGGGCACAAATTTGGAAACGAAAGTATTCCCCAAACACACAGCCTGACCAATTAATTATATTTAATGAATAGATACAAGGATCCAATATATGGAACACCGCCTGGCAAAATCGCCCCCTGATCCAGAAGCATGCTTTCTGGGAAGTGAGAAATGGCGAAAGTGCACTCTTCTGGCAGGACTCTTGGCAACAGCTACCCCCTCTCAGCGACCTGGAAAGCCTCAACTCTCTTAAAAATTGATTACAGTCGAATATCTTCAGAACAGTTAAGGACTTTTGGATTCCAACTCATAGAATCCAACCTTGGAGACAGTGGAAAACAAGGCGAACAGAATTATAGATCACGGATGATATCGACCTTCTACCTTGGCAAAATTGCGTACTGCACCGGAAAATTCCAATCAAAGAGGGACCAGACATACTCCGATGGGGCCACTCCACAACAGGCATCTTCTCGATCAGTGAAGCATACTACCTACAGGGAAACTACCAAAACCAAATCCCCGAAATAATCTAGAGCAAATTCTGGCAATCAGTACTCTGGCCCAAGGTCTCCATTTTTCTTTGGCTCATAGATCAAAACTGTATCCTCACCTGGGACAATATTCTAAAGAAAGGCTTTATAGATCCCTCCATATGTACCCTTTTCCAACAAAGTGAGGAAACCATGGAACATCTCCTCAACAAATGCCACTACATTCAACAGATATGGGATTGGGGAGCCCAAGCCATGAGACGCTCCCAGCGAAATCGAGGTAGCATCAGGGACACCCTAGCTAATTGGGAAACAATATCCTTCCAAAATCCAATTCTCCAACACATCTGGCAACTGCTTCCGGGTTTCACTTTATGGGCAATTTGGAAAGAGAGAAACAAGAGAATCTTCCACTCAAAAGCTGCCCCTACCACCATTACGTGGGAGAGGGTTAAGAAGCTTATCCGTGAAACAGTCCATAGCAAATCTTGGCTCCACTAAGACCTGCAATTTGAGCCCGAGGAGGATAGCATTCTTAAAGGCTGGGACATGCAAATTCATGTGCAAACCCAGGTGAAGACTAAAGACAGACGAGTTAACAGCCCCACGTTATGGACCCCACCCCCCTCAGGCTTCCTCAATCTTAACTTCAACGGGGCCTCCATGGGTAACCCTGGACCAGTTGGTTTCGGCACTGTCCTTCGGAACCATACTCGTAAGATCATTCACCTGATGGCTGGCTTCTTGGGGGAAAATACAAACAATGTGACAGAGCTCATAAGCCTTGTCAGAGGACTCCAAGATGTTGTTCAACACCATTACCATCAGATCATCATTGAGGGAGATTCCCAAATCATAATCCAACTCATCTCCAAAATCCTGCATGGTGAACTCCCTAGACGGATCTCCCCCAGCTGGAGATTCTCAGGACTTCAAGAGGATTTTGGAGATCTCATCCACCCCAATCTCACTTTAATCCCTTCTCATGTAAAATGAGACGCAAACAAGGTTGCGGATCACTTGGAAAATACTGGAATTGATACTAAGTCAAAACTCATATATTGGCAAGCCCATATCTCTGATGATACAGACCTCTCAAGGCATTGCAGAGACCTTGCAAATAGAGATTCCTCGGCCCCGGATGGGGTGACATGTGGAAATGCCTCGCCACCTGGCTCTGCAATGAGCCATAGCATAAATGTTGATGGTCGCCACCCATCCTCTCCGCATTTACGATGGTAGCCGACCATTATAGCCGCTATACGGAGGAGGGACTCCTCGCTCACGCGAAAACTCTTGCTCACACCGCACTCAGCATGACAGGGTCTATGGATAGCCAGGTGAATCTGGTCTTTGACAATTTGAATTTTCGAGCGCCTGGACAGAGCTGGTTAGCTCTCATTTTGGGCCTCCCCATCGGTTGGGAGCTCTGGTGCAGCTCTGGTTCCTTATCATCTTGGCTCACTTTCGTTTCGATGCATCCTCTCTGCATTGTTATATACCACTCGGCAACAATGACCAGGAAGTGAGGTAGCCCTCGTCGTGGCTCAGCCTGGTACACCCACAAAGAGCAGAGGCAAAGGAGGGAGAAACTGGAGCACGCTTTGTCGATGGCGACCTCCATTCTCTGGAAGAGGGATCACGCTGACCAATTGGCTCTACATGCCATTATTGCTAAGACTGGGACAGAGTGTAGCAGTCAAACCATGGCAATTGAGCCTGGAAGCAGGCTAGAGGGTGGAACCACGGATGAGTTTCCTACCTGCTATGTTGAAGAAACGTCGTTCATGGAGGAATTCGTGACCACCCCGAAACCCCAAGTCATGGCGTCGGACTCCTAGGATGGTATTGTTCCTAAAGACGAGACGACAGAAGATTTCCCTGTGTGCATCGTTGAGGAGATACCGTGGACGGGTGACTACAGCCCCACCAGCCATGCTGTGCAGGTAACGATCGAGGACGAAGCTTGGTACAAGGCCTGCGTTGAAGGGAACACGGATGAGACCAGACCAGGGATGAAGAAGGAAGCGATCAGTGCAGAACTGTCTGAGACCGAAGCCAGAGCTGGGACGAACGTGGAAGTGGAGAACGTAATCTTCGACAACGCAGGTAATGACTTGCATGGTCCTTTCCTCCATGCAGAGCATCTGGCTCTGGTGTTCGAACTTCGAGGCCACATGGCAGACCAGGAGCACATAGCCCTTATCATGGGACAACGTTTGGAATTTCTCCTTGACGCATACTCCAATGCTCCAGCAAAGAGGAAATGCCCATTTTGTGTGCAGCCATTCGTCATCCCAACTAGGTCCACGTGGCAGACAGGTAAGGATGACTGGTCACCAGGTATCTAGGTTCTCCTTTTGCTAGTTTGTTGTATGTTTAATCATGTTGTTGCAACATGTAAACTTGACCTATGGCCATCTATCCTAGTTTCCTTTGGGCAAGACAGAGGGAAAAACAATTTTCCAAACTATGTTGGTTTTCGGTAAAACGACAACTTTTTTGGTGACTCAGAACTACATCTCTTTGTATTTTGTCAATGTTTCTCTGATAACTTAATATAGCAGGCTCTACCTTTTTTACCTAAAAAAAAAAGAAGTTAAAGATAAAATAGAATTTTAATTTATAAGAGGATAAAGGTGAATTTACAATTACAATTAAAATATAAATAATATATTAAATAACAGGAAAGAATTTCAGAATAAATCACGAAAAGAAATATATAAATAATACATAAAGTAAAATAAAATATATAAATTAAAAGGAAAGAATTTGAGCAATAAATAACTAAAAGAAGAATTTTAAGATAGTAAGTTGTCACTCATATGATATAATAGAATGGGAGATTAAAAATAAAGTTAAATTTAATGTAGAATTTTAATTCATATGAGAATAAAGATAAAGTTAAAGTTAAAGGTACATAATTTTAATTTATAAGAGAATAAAGTTAAAGTTAAAGGTAGAATAGAATTTTAATTTATAAGAGGATAAAGGTAAATTTACAAATACAATTAAAATATAAATAATATATAAAATAAAAGGAAAGAATTTGAGAATAAATCACGAAAAGAAATATATAAATAATATATAAAATAAAATAAAATATATAAATTAAAAGGAAAGAATTTGAGCAATAAATAACTAAAAGAAAAATAAGAATATAAGTAATAGCTCAAGCTCAAAGCGAAAGCTAAAGCGAAAGCGAAAAGGGAAGCGATTTGAGGGCTGGAAAGCTAAAAGGGAAGCGAAGGCGACTTGAGCCTTCGATATGAGTGTTGGAGAGGATGCTTTTCTTTATCCTCTAAAGAGTTGGTTTAGGGGTGGTGTACTTTTTTAATTATCCCTAAAGTGTCGCGTTAAATAAAAATTTAAAGAGTATATTATGGAAACAAGAATATTAATGTAAAGGAAAAATAAACTTTTAATTTAAGATAATTAGTTGTCCCTTAATATTTGTAACACACATGATACCCTAAAAATTATTAGGGAAATGGGACATAAAAACTTATGAGTGTTTTCCTCTAAATCATTTTTCTTATTAGTCACTCTAAAGCCAAGTATGAGCTCACCAGTGATAAAACTTAAACAAGAATAACAACATGGCGGAAAATGCATATTAGCCAACACAATATGTATTCACTCCAATGTTACATATTTATAGTACAATGGGTGATGTCACCTCATAGAGAGATTTGCTCTAGATCTTAAAATCATGCATGATGACTAGGCTAGGCAATCTTAACTAAATCATTAGTCATCACTTGAGGATATAGTACTAATATCCTAAATGAATAATACAAATATAGGTGACAATTTAGACTTAGTGATTGGTAAAGGTAAGCCATAGACTAACAACCAACTAAATCCACTCCTCGAGAGTTATCCAACACATGTAAGCATGCTAAAATCCTAGTTCATGATTGAAAGATATGGTCCCTTAAAGTTCTCTAGGGTTTCTCCCGCCAAAACCACCTAAGACCCATGTGACATCCACATGGGTCCTTGTCACCCATACCTTCCATGCAGGAAGGTATG
>JASDQU010883568.1:34107-48842 GCA_032191745.1 Picea mariana
GACAAAAATTCATGGACTCATGTCCATGAGCTCCTACATTGACTTCCCATGCTTATGGATATCAACTTCATTTGCCCAATTAGCATATTCTATAGGGTGTCCTTTCCACTTTACCAAATACTCCAAATAAATCTTTCTCCTGGTCTTCTTATTGATCCTCTGATCAATGATCTTTTCCATCTGTGGCTTTTCCGCTACATGCATTTTCTTCTCCCACCGAATCTCTGATTGGTCTTCTGATCTTTCTGTGGCATCTTCCCTATAAGGATACAGGTATGAAACGTTAAATATGGGTGATATACCCACATCCTCCAGAAATTCTATCTCATAAGCATTGGCACCAAATTTCCTTAAAATATTGCATGGTCCTATCTTCAGTTTGTTATATGTTCCTCTTGGGAACCTTTCCTTCCTGAGATGTGATAAAAATTGATCTCCCACTTAAAATTGAAGTTCTCTCCTATGTTTATCAACTCTGCATTTATACTCTCTACTACTATTCTACAATTGTTCCTTGGTATTATTATGAATCTTATATAGTTCTACAACAAAGTCTTATGCTCCAACGCTTCTGAATTCACTCCGATTTAGATCTCTTAATTCTGATACTCCTCTTGGCTTCATTCCATACACTATCTGGAATGTACTCTTTCCTGTACTTATGTTTACTAAGTCATTGTATGAAAACGCTACTTGTGACGGAATTTGATCCCACTGGCTATGATGTTCAGTGACCAAACTCCTCAACAAATCTCCTAAACTTTGATTTACCAGCTCAGTCTGTCCATCCGTTTGAGGGTGATATATCGAAATAAAAGAAAATTATGTCCCCATCTTCTTCCATAATGTTCTCCAAAAATGACCAACAAATTTCGTGTCCCTATTTGAGATGATACTCTTGAGCAACCCATCAAGTCTCACAACTTCCTTGAAAAACAAATTTGCAATGTGTGTTGCATCACTAGTCTTATGGCATGGGATAAAGTGTGACATCTTTGAGAATCTATCAACTACAAAAAATATGGAATCACTTCCCCTTTGGGTTCTTGGCAATCCCAACACAAAATCCATGCTTATTGCATCCCAAGGCCTATCTGGAATAGGCAATGGCCGATACAATCCATTGTTCTATTTCTTTCCTTTTTCATATTGGAAAATCTTACATTTGTTTACAGATTTCTTAACCTCTTCTCTCATACCTTGCCAATAGTATGAATTGTTCAACTGTACAAATGTCTTGTCATGGCCAAAATATCCTGCTAGACCTCCACTATGTTTTTCCTTCAACATATTTTCTCTCATTGAACACTTTGGTATGCACAACTGGAAACCCTTAAACAACAATCCATATTGAATCATATACTTTTTCCACTGACTTTTGTCACTGAGCACAGTATTCACACATGCTTCATATGCTTCTTTAAAATCTAGATCATCACAATACATCTCCTTAAGGTGTTCAAACCCTAAGGTCTTCATTTGGAATTCTTGTAAAATCAGACATCTCATGCGCATTGCATCATCAACCTTGTTAGCATTACCAGAAATATGTTTAATGACAAAAGTGAAATTTTTCATAAACTCTATCCACTTAGAATGTCTCAAATTTAACTTCTCCTATCTGGTTATGAATTGTAAATCCTGATTATCGCTACACAAACAAATTATTTTAGAACAAGGTAGTGCCTCCATTTATTCAAGGCTTGAATTATTGCATAAAATTCCTTATCAAATGTGGAATACTTTTTCTTAGTGTCATTCGGCTTCTCACTGAAATATGAAACAAGTCTATTATCTTGGCTCAAAACAACTCCAATTGCAACTCCACTAGCATCACATCTTACTTGAAATGGCTTCCCGAAATATGGCAAGACCATAATTGGTTGTTCTTTTATCTTCTCCTTCAATATATTGAATCTGTTCTCAACCTCTTATGTYCATTTGAAATACTTATGTCTTTTCTTCACCATATCCATMATCTGTGCACCGATCTCACTGAAATTTCTAATGAAATTCCGATAGAAACTCGCTAATCCATGGAAGCTTCTCACTTCAAATATACTAGTGATGACCATTATCTTATTTCTCTCACCTTCTCRGGATCCATCTTCAATTCATTCAAAGAGATCACAAAACCCAARTAAATGAGTTATGTCTTCATAAAAGAGGATTTCTTTAAATTTATCAGCARCTTCTCCCACTACAACCTCCTCATCACTAATGTCATATGTCTCAAATTCTCTTCTTTAGTTTTACTGAAGGCCAATATATCATCTAGATATACAATCACAAAATTACCATTGAAATCTTTCAATACCTCATTCATCAATCTCATAAAAGTACTTGGGGAATTTGTCAAGCCAAATGGCATAACAAGCCACTCACACAACCCTTCATTTGTCTTGAAGTTTTTTTTTTTCCATTCATCACCTTCTCTCATCCTTATCTGGTGATATCCACTTTTCAAATCTATCTTTGAAAAAAAAAAATCTCCACATAAACTATCCATTAAGTCATCCATCCTGGGCAAAGGAAATCTGTACTTGATGGTGATCTTGTTTATGTCTCTTGAGTCTATACACATTCTCCATCCTACATCCTTCTTCGAAATCAACACAATTGGTACTGTGCATGGACTCAATCTTTCTCTGACCAATCCCTTGTCTAATAAATCCTGGACTTTTCTTTTTACCTCCTCATTCTCTTGAGGTGTCAATCTATATGTTGCTTTATTCATAAGACTTTCTCCTGGTATTAGATCAATATGATGAGTGATACTCCTGATGGGTGGCAATGAATTAGGTAACTCATCCACTACTATGTCAACAAAATTCTCCAACATCTCTTGTACTTCCTCAGGTAAATCATCCATAGAAGTACTTGTAACGAAAACTACGGGTATCCTCGCCACAACAAATTGCATCTCCTGTTCCTTCTTAACTTCACTCAAAAGTTCCTTCCCACTCATGAGAAATATACTTGTGCTGGCTTCTTCCTTTAATTTATTCTCCTCTATTGGCAGAAACATGTGTGTCCTACCATTCTTCTCCAAAGTATACATATTTTTTCTCCCATCATTAATGACATTCCTGTCAAACTTCCATGGTCTCCCCAACAAAACATGACATACATCCATGGGAATCACATCACACAGAATTCCATCTCTATGTCCTCCTATTTTAAATTCAATGAGGCATTGTTTAGTGACCATTTCCCGATGACCCTTTTGCAACCATGAGACTTTATATGGCTTCGGATGTGCAGTTGTCTCTAGCTCCAATTTCTCCACCATCTCTGTGGATACTAAATTATCAGTGCTCCCACTATCAATTATCACTTTGCATACTCTATCTTTAGTATTGCAAGGAGTCATGAATAAATTGTTCCTATGCACTTTCTTTTCAACCTGTGGATGTGGTTTCAAGATAACCTTCTTCAACATCAGGGATCTTCCATCTTCTGCACCTTTTTCTTCAACATTCATATTTTCTKCTTCTAAAATGTGAGCTTCACCTCCTTCTCTCTTTTTCTCGGGACATTCCCAAGACATGTGTCCTATCTTTCCATAGGCATAACACCTTACCTCTCTTCCTCTGCCTCTTCCTCTTCCTACAGGAAAAGAATTTCTTCCACCACTATGTCTCCCTCGGGAACTTCCTCCTCTTTTAGAGTGACTATGTAGTTTTTCAGTCTCACCCTTGGGATTTTGTGTCTTGTCCTGGGCAATCCCATTACCTCTGTTTGGATTCCTTCCTCTGCTTCACTAGCTCTTTTTCTTGGCTAACTTCTCTTCTTCCATCAGTGCAATCTGATAAGCATCCTCCATTTTCCTCACTGTCCTCATGATGATTTCATCCTGAAACTCATACCTCAGGCCATTTATATACCTGGAAACTTTTTCATCATCTTTATCAATCTGTCTAGTTCTGATGTTCAGTCTGTAAAACTCCTCTGTGTACTCTTTCACTATTATTCCTTTATGTCTCAGGTTTTGCAATTTCCTAAACAAATTTATCTAATAATATTTGGGTATGAACTTAGCCTTCGTCTTGGATACCATTTTGTCCCAACTCTTAATCTATTGCTTACCTTTGCTTCATCTGTCAACCTGCAATTCATCCCACCATAGCATCGCATGTCCTTTTAATCTGGTGACAACATGTCTCACATTTTTCTCCTCATCGACTTCTTCATAGTCGAAATACTTATCCATTTCTTGTATCCAATCAAGCAATTCTTCAGCATCTAGATTTCCTTTATACGTCAGGATGTCTATCTTTTCTCTAGCTTCCAATTTGAAAACCACTTTCATCAAGCGTTCCTCGGTATCATCTTCCCCTGCAACTTCTTCAACCTCTATTTCTTCTCTTTCTACACCATTGATGTCTTCAACATCAGGTTCTCTTCTTTTCACTTTCTCCATCGCATCCAATCTTGCACGGAGTTCTCTCATTTCTCTTTCTACAACTCGATTTGCTAAATGTGGCTCTGCACATCTTCTAGGTGGAATTTTGTTGATGTATCTGATACCACTTGATGATATCAAGCTACCTCCTTGGTCTCCCTTGCCTACAGAAATCAGTTTTTTGAGCTCTGATACCACTTGAGGCAAACCCCACCCTTCTCACATCAGGGTTGCATGACCTCTCGGTCAAGGATCTTCAACTATATGAGTTGGATTATCTCCTCTAGGCCTTGTTGGCCCCAAACTAGATTAAACAAAGGATCTTTTATTACCTTAGGTGTAGGTTATATGGAACCCACAACCCCTTCCCTTGGCACTTTAAAATATTGACATTTTGGGTGTTAGATCCTTTATGCTAGCCCTTCTCCACAAGCAACCTCGGCTATGACCCGAGGCTAAATCCCCTGAGTGCTTCATAACTTCAAGTTTCACCATTCTTAGCAATAGCTTCACCCCTTTTGTTCGAACCCTGAATCATGAACTCGCCTAGGCAGATCTACGGTTCTCGTCTCTCCCACAACCAACAGATGTGATCCTTTCGAAATCTGGTCTTTAGGAGTTNTGCCTACAGAAATTAGTTTTGTGAGCTCTGATACCACTTGAGGCAAACCCCACCCTTCTCACATCAGGGTTGCATGACCTCTCGGTCAAGGATCTTCAACTATATGAGTTGGATTAGCTCCTCTAGGCCTTGTTGGCCCCAAACTAGATTAAACAAAGGATCTTTTATTACCTTAGGTGTAGGTTATATGGAACCCACAACCCCTTCCCTTGGCACTTTAAAATATTGACATTTTGGGTGTTAGCTCCTTTATGCTAGCCCTTCTCCACAAGCAACCTCGGCTATGACCTGAGGCTAAATCCCCTGAGTGCTTCATAACTTCAAGTTTCACCATTCTTAGCAATAGCTTCACCCCTTTCGTTCGAACCCTGAATCATGAACTCGCCTAGGCAGATCTACGGTTCTCGTCTCTCCCACAACCAACAGATGTGATCCTTTCGAAATCTGGTCTTTAGGAGTTCCGCACGTCTCAACACTCCTCTTATATGAAGTATTCCATACCTAGAATCCTATATCAAATGCCATGTGCCTCTCTTGATCGATGGTTGAGATTCGTTTCTTACTCTACTTCAGGCTATCTCTCTTTCCCCTCAACTCTTCTTCAAATCTCATGAACTGGTGATGCGTGTCCTTTTGAGATTGACAGTTGGGATCTCTTTGCAGCTTCAGAATTCGACGTTTTCCACCCTTCTACACCCCAAACCTTTCAGTTTACAAATTCCCAAAAGAACTTATGACTAATCACCGCGCAACTTCTCCCAGATCAGACGGTTTGGAATGATTCCACTTCTCCAAGGTGGATCTTGATCGTCACTTTGAAAAAAAGAAACCTTAAGGCTCCTCCCTTTTGAATACTTCTCCCATTAACTCTTAGGAGCTTGTCTTACTCCAAACCTTTAACTCTTTGAATGGGTTTCTTCGACACTTAGTTAGATTTTTGGATCTGTGCACACCTTGCAACACACCTTCATTCACACTTCTACGAGCAACCTCTCGAGATACTCCTCCTAAGATTTTGGCTCAAAAAATCTGTCGACGCACTCCTTGCGGATGGTATCCACACTCTGAATACAAATTCCATGTTATCTCTCCTGAGATCTGAGTCAAATAAGCTATGTCAACGCACTCCTTGTGGACAATACACACTCCTTGTGTAATTTCATGGGAGAGAAACAATTGAAACTTATCTAATGTTTCAAAGATTCATACATTCAACAGTATAACTCATACATTCATGAAATACAAAATAACAGAGAAGATTTAAGAAACAGTAACACCACACATTTGGATCAATATCCCTTTGTTATCTTCACTAACATGTAAAATGGCTACAGCTATGATAAAACCACAATAACTAAAATTCAACAACAACTAAATCACAACAGCTTCCTACTAATTTGTAGCTACCATCGTATACAATAGCCTAATCTCTAGCAGCCTCATTTGGGTATACAAAACATCTCCTTATACTAGAGGGCTCCTAGGGTTCCCTCCGACGACCTATCTTCTCTAAGTAAAAACTAACTACCCCTTAAGAACCGTTACATTAAATTCTAATTGTGAAACTCCCAGATTTCTTGTGATCGTTCAGATTCCATCATTTAGATATTCTTCAGTTTTCAATCTGTTCAAAAAATGATTTGCAGGAAACACCAGCGTTTAAGATTCCAAAATGATTCAAAAGGTGTGCTAGGGCACTGAGTTGTCTCTCCACGTGTGATTTTCTGGTGATGCTCCTGCATTAGGTATGCTTTAGGAACTCCGGTTCGCTAGAAGAGTATTCTCAGGTGTAAGTTTAACCCTTTTTTGAGCCTGAGGGACTAAATCTTTGAAAAAGGAACATTCTCCTTGGTTTTGGTTTATCACCTTTTTCAGGCCTTGGAGATTACTTATGAAAAATAAACCCCCCCAGAGTCCATATTTAAGCTCTTTTCATACTCCCTAAAATCGAAAAGATCGTCAAGTGACCTTGTTCCTTCACACTTGTTAAATTGGTCCAGAAGAAAATCTACTGGCATGAGTTTAAACCTTTTTCTAGCCTATAGATTATAGCGGAAAAAGGTACGCCTTGGGAGATTCATCTCGTCGGGAGAGTTCTCCTCGGTTACTTTTATACTTTTTCGGGCTAAGGAGACTAAACTCAGAAAAAGGTTGTGAGTCCATAGTTAATCTCTTTTTAGACTCCTTAAAATTGAAAATATTGCCGAGTGATCTTGTCTGTGTCACACTTTTAAAATGGTTTTAAATAGACATCTTTTCGGTGAAATTTTACCCCTTTTTCGAACTGACTAGACTATCTCCGAAAAAGGTACTCCCTGGAGTCTTCTTTTACATTTTTTTAGACTCTCTAAACGTGAAAAGATACCAATCTTACCTTCTCTAGGCTCGTAAAAATTACATAGAAGGGGTCTCATTGTGTCTTGCTTAATCGCATTTGTGAGTCTCAACTTTGCATCTTTGGCCAAATGTCGGCTCCATGTTGCTTTCAACTTAACCTTTGAAGCATTCCTTATATGCAAACCTTGTAGCACTTCTTGCCTCTATGACCTGACACCTTAACCCATGGAGGAATTTTCCCCGAGTGTCCTTATCCTGCACATGTCTCCTTGCTCTGAGCATTAGTATGTTCCATGCACTTGGAACTAGTATGCTTGTTTGCGACACTCGTTCCTCCTTTGTAACGTATAATTCTTTTGTTCTTTTTCAAGCTCTTAAAAAATTGAAAAATACAAAAAAATCAAATATTCCAAAAAGAGGGGACGGGAAATATATATTCCTTTTTCGGCAGCAAAGAGAGTCTCCCTTGGACAAAGCACATCCTTTTGTTTGTTCGTCAAGCATTTGGATCTAGTATGACCTTAGGAATTTCTTCTCGCTGCATAGAGCAGTGTCCTCCTCCATTTGGTTACTCTTCCAGCCACATGGAGAGTTTGTGTTGCCTCCTCCATCAAAAACTTATGTCAATGTCATGTTTCCCGAGTCTGATCATATTTCGTGATTTTGTCCAAGGGAAGTTTCACTCAACCTAAGTCCACATTTCTGCAGTCTATCTCTTGACCTTCATGAGTCATCCATCGCAAGAGTCAAATCAAGTTCAGATTCAAAATCAATGAAGTTCTCTGCCTGATCATCGAGATCCTCATGTTTTTCCTTGACGATCTGTTGAAGACCTCAGGGTAGTGAGTTATACACTCCCATTGTACTCCTACCTGATTTTTGAAGATGTTGAATTATTTTCTCGAGCTTTGAAGGTGTCATCTCTAGCCACAGGCGTCACTAGCTTCTTGAAGATACATATTGTGCTTGTATATCTTCGATTGATTTTGATATATAGATTTGTTATGTATTGCTCGAGGCTACACTTTATATAGTTATATTACATGGATCTGCAGTGTATTTGATTGGAAACCATGATTTACTTCATCTTGAGCATGGGTATGCCTTCCTCAGAGAGACAATTGTTGTTTTGCATATGGCTCCTCCCGAACTCTGGTCCCGGGCTCACTCAATTTTCCACATTGGTGAAGATGTTGCAATTTATTTCAGCCATCAATTTCTCTTCTTACCTCACACATTAGGGGGAATCTATTATATCCCTAAAATTCCCTATCCATGCATACATGGCCTTGTCCCTCTTACTTGTATCATTTGCCAAATCATTGCTCAGAAGCTCTTCTTAAAAAAACATTTTTTAGAGCATGTATGCTCCTTGCACCACTACAACCCGCATACATGCCCTTGCTACATGCTAGACAGCCTGGGTACATATGCTTGTTTCACACTAAACAACTCGCATATGCTTGCAAAAGTTGCAAAAATTAAAAAGTTGTAAGGAATTCGGTGAAATTCACGGGCTATTGGAGGTTTCCCAACCAATTCACCTTCTATGGTCTATCCCCCAACCGAATAACCATCCTTTTTTCATATAAAAGGAGGTGTTGGGGTCTCATTTCACATCCAAGCATAAGAACAGTGAAACTTTGCCCAGTTCAACTTCCCTTCCTTTCTCGAGCTTTTGCGACCTTTTGTGAGATATTGCCTCAACATTCCCTCATCATCCCCTTCTTCCTCCATTCAATCCATTCCTTTCCCTTGAGGTGATCAAAATATTGAGAGAAGAGGCCTATTGAAGGTGCACTTGGAGCATTGTAAAGAGGATCCTAGACCAAGTTTGTGAAATGGTGGCCGACACGGATTGTAAGTTTCATTATTTGTTTGATGAATAAAAGAATCTCTTTTCCTTGTCCCAAATCATGATGTTTATGTCTTCTTCTTTGATTTATGTATGAAATTTGATATCTGACCCTAATTTATGAATAGAATTTGCATTCTTGTAGTTCTTGTTTGTCTATCTTTGGATGCAGGTCAGCCTTGGGAGGAGACTTGTAGTCTTTGGAACTACAAAGGTTGAGGAGATCATCACCAGACATGGGATAAAAGGTAAAGTTACCCGAACTTCTCTCCTATTGCTTTATTTTCATTTATTTTGGTATGTTTGGAGTAGAGTAGAAACTAGGTTGAGTTTTAGACGGTCATTCACTATGTCTACATCTTAAACCCTGGTGTAGTTAAAGGGGGGATTTTCCTTCTAGCAATTTCATCCAAGCAGTAGTAGAATATCCACAAACAAGGCTCCCCAAAAATTATCCTTAGTTAACCATTCATATCATTTTGCATTAGAGAGAACAAGTAGAAGTAGACAAGAGTAATAAATCTCCACAAGTAGCAATGATTTGAAACTTATAAGTGCTTCTCTTATTTATATGAGATATATAGCACCCTTCTCACACTATACAAGCCCTGAAAACATAAAATAATGCCTACATATCTCATAAATCCTAGATATAAGGAAATGTTACATAAAAAAATCTATGATACCTGAGTGGATAGGTTTCCAAGAACCCAAATGATGCCTCCAAGGTGAAGTAAACTAACTCAAAAATGAAATCATCCCATCATAAAGTGCTCCAAGACTCACATGTGTGGCACGTGTGGCCTCAAAGAGGGGATGGCTCACTCAAAAGTTGGAAGAATCTGCTCAAAAGTGAAATGTTTCCATGAAAGTGTGCAACATTTCATCTCTAGAGGTGCCTCATACTCCAAAAGGTGTGACCTCTCATCAAAACATTGCATGGAATCATCAAGAATCCCCAAACATCACATCAAGTTGTCCCATCATCAAAAGGTGCAACATGCCATCATCAAAGTGAAACTTACCATCATGAAAGGGTGTTATCATCCATGGAAAGGTGCCACATCATCTCTCCAAGTGAAAATTCCTCAAGTAAGGGTCTAAAATCCTCCAAATAAGTTGTAATGTCCCATCAATACATCATCGTCAAACATGGAACACACCATCATTAATGAGCTCAAGGTCATGTCTGCGTTTGCTAGGGTGCATCATGAATTGAGCCATGTGATCAAAACCCCCAACATCCTAGGAGTGTTAAAAGACCTCTCTCAGGTGGTGGTTATGGATTCCAAAGGATCCAAGTGTCAACCAAGCATGTGAAATCATCATCCAAGGAGGGACTCATGTGGTCCAATATGCATCATGAAGACCAAAGGAAAGGTACACAATCCAAATACAACATATAAAGTGAGTCGTGTTGATTTAGAAGCCATTAGATAGATCTCACATAATATCCTCTTCAAATTTCATGCTAGTTTACAAAATTATACAATTTACCAAGTCTATGTATGGGAGGGTCATTATTACTCCATATTAAGTGTGTCAATACCTAGACCAATAGGTATGTCCCAAGTAACCCATCAAGGAGTATGTGCAATGGTAGTGGTATTGATTGGATTTTAATTCATGGGGTGGATGTCATTGACATGTAAGGCCATGTATAATAGTCATCCTCATGAGCGCCTTTGTCGAGGGGGCACTTAGGCAATGGGCTACCCTTTCCTCAACATTGTCTCTTTCCAAACTCCTATTTTCCTTTTTATTTATAGCTTGAACCTTTTTTGGATTTTGAAATTTGATTTTCTAAGTCCTTTCATAAGACATGCATTCATTGCATAGGACTTGGGGTGATGGTGTCTGAGAGAGGGGGTATATCTCATGCTTCTTTATTTTCTTAGTTTGTAATACTTCACTTTTCTTGTTTGTTTCTTTGTCCCACATTTTGAATTAAGTATTTTTCTCTTTCTATATATATTTTTTATAAATTTTCATCAACCTTGTACTTTCAAGACCCTTCTTCTAATGGGATTATGAATTACATACATTTTTGGGATACATGTAACAACCAGACAAAATAAAGGATAATGGACAGGTCATAGATGGAATTTTTTATTCATGGTAAGGGATATGGACACGTTACCACCATTAGGGCCCCCTAGTAGTACAAATTTGTCTAAGAGTGAAAACACTTGACTAGAAAATGATAATGACCACCAAGGTGAGACGAGGAAAAAAGAATAACTCCAAATCATCATTATTCATTATCCAAATCAAACCATGATCGTAATTTCCATGCCTCAAGTATTTACATTATCACTTGATATGAATTGTCAAAACGATGTACCTAAGCATGTAAATGCACCATGTCACATGAGTGAGATAAGATAAGCCTGTAATGGAAGGCATATGCATTCCACTGTCTCTAAAGAGTTTGGAATAACATCAATGGATCTATTGTCTGAAATGTAGATCATGGATAAAAAAATTATCCTGTAGTTACCCCTAGAAGTRAGAGGGTAAAATCGGGCTCCAACATGAGGACATGTGCTCACCATAGAGTGCATGAGAACCTCATAAATATTTTGTACTCCAAGACCTATAATCCACATTAAACTTAAAATTCCTGCATTAGTAAATATGAGTATTAGTAAATATAAGAGMATTAGTAAATATGAGTAGGGGAGTATGTTCCCCCTAGTAAATGAAAGATAAAATAAGAATAGTAAAACCATAAAGTAAATTTATTTTCCTTTTCAGATATAGTGTAAAGAAAAAATTCAACTAACTATAAGTGCATATGATCAAACAATAAATGAAATCAAGTAAGCGAGACAACACAATCATGATGCATAAAATAAGTACAAAATATTTCCTATAATGATCCTACCTAATGCTACAACATAACATAAGTGCTAGGTATAATCATACAACTAGTGAATCCATCCTAGCATCTCATCAAGGTAAAAAATTCTACCCTTGTGCTTAGGCATGAACCAAAACAAGGGTATTTCAAGAAAAAAGTGATCACGAGCTAGGACATACATTACACCATAAACAAACATAGAATCCAACTCATGAGGGTGGGAGAGATGAAAAAAATGATGTTGAGATGTGCATCCACAAGCTTGCTTTGTCCATCTTTGAATAAGGTTGCAATATATCGATGATGGCTCATCTTTTCTCCAATCAAGGCCTTCATAACGCCACCCTTGCATATCATAAGGTTGATTCATGTACTTCAAAAGATGGAAACCTTGGATTTCTTGCAAAATGTCACTCCCCAAGGCTTGATATGGAATCATAATAGATATGAGAACTACCTCATGGTTTCCTGACAAAAATGGGGATAAAAAATGAGGTGTAAATTCAAATCTTGAAAAACATTACTCCAAACTTAGGACTTGTTGATATTCTATGCGCAGGAGGAAATACTTGTAACAAACCATAAGTTGAAAACACTTTTTTCCCATAGATGTTTCAGCATCAAAAACATAATCTCCACTAGTAATTTCAATCATATATTTAAGACAACATGAAGAAAACAATGGCTATAAATTTATTCTATGAATAACTTGTTGTCTTCTATGAATCATAGCCCCATAAGAGTTCTCTAATGTATATTTGTCACATGAATTTTCACCAAAATATGAGCATAGGGGTGGCTTAAATTTTTCCTCACAAAATAACTCTAGGTTCTCAAAATAATATTATTATACCCCATACAATATGGATGGAATTTTCCATGAGAAGGTTGTAATAAATCATCCCTAGGTGGTTGAAACAAATATGTGAATATATACTCTTTATGTTTCCAAAAATATGAATCATCAATGTACATATATGGTTGATAATGAAAATATGCTAAATGATGGTTGTTTCAAAGAAAACAATTCCACACGCTTGACCCTCAAGTCATCATCAATATCATAAATGGGATCCCCATCAAAATGAAAGCACGTCATATACCATTTATTCATCCCTTCAATATCATGGTTGTCATTTTCTTCATCAAATGAAAAATTCACCAAATCCCAGTGTTTATCTAAAAAATCTTCACTTTCCAATTCATCAAAGAATGCATCATAGGAATAAAAAAACAGGAACTTAGGTGTACAACTTACCATACCCTTATATTCATGTGAAGGAGAGAATAAATATTGGGTACCATTATCTTCATTAAATGGAGGATCTCGTACTAGTTTCTCACTTTCATGAGGAGTGCTCTCTCCAAGAGGTTTTTCTTCAAGGAATTTATCTTCAATGTGACATGCTTCATCAAGGTTTTATTGTTCAATGGATTCATGATGTGGCTCTTGTTCTTCTTCAAAATTTTGATAACTTCTTTCATGAATATCTTATTCATGTTCTTGTTCTTCAATGAAGTGTTGAGCTGCTTTATATTCAAAGTTGTCATCAAAATATTCATGTATGGGATGAAGAATCTCCTCATCAACATGTTCTTCATGTGCTTGATGAATTTCCTCATCAATTTAGTTGTCCCACTCATCCTCTGCTATGTCAAGTTTGAGTAGTTCATTGGACAAAATAATCCGTTGATTTCCATTCAATGGTTCCTCCTAAGAGTTCATTTTCACTTTCTTATTGCCATACTTATTTTCCACAACAACACATAGTGAATTTACTACTTTGTAATTTTCAGTGGGATCTAGGGAAAGAACATCTGTGGGTTTGCTTTGATAGGATTGAAAAATGGCATCAAATTATTTTCTTCTTTTTATACAAAGTTTGAGCTAGAAATCCTTTTCATAGAAGTCTTTGGTAAGTTCCTCACAAAACGTATCTTCAATGACATTTTCATCATCTTCAATAGGGTTAAKAGGACATTGTTCTTGTAGGGATTCCATTAGATATTGAAAAGCGTCTTCATACCTTTGAAATATCGGGCCCCAACACTTGAAAAACTCTTCAAAGAAATATGCAACAAAAGATATATTGTTTGTCTTGCAAGCATATGCAATTTGATATAAAATTTAAAAATGTAATATGATACTTCATACCAAATGTGTTTGTTTCTAGAGTCGCCAAGGTGAATCTTAAATGACTTTAAAATGATGCTTACTTCACCCTATAAGAACATATCCATCAAAATATGCATAAGGAAAAGGTCATCTTCCATCAATGGAGTTGCAAGATGAGTAAACTTAGATAAGTCTTTGATTTCTACCCATCAAAAAATGTTGAAGCATAGACTTCAAAATTACAAGAAGAATGACTCAATTCTCCCTGGAAACGACGCCAAAATGGTACCACACAATATATCACCAATGAAAATCCTTCACAAGGCATTAATACAAGTGGAACATTGAATATTTCACCATTTTCACCTAGGAAACAACTTCCCTCTCTTTAGTGAAGGAATAGTATCCAACACAAGAGAGGCTTCTCCAGTAGACTCCAAGAATCCCTAGGCAAGATACAATCAAATCTAGGGTCCCTTGGGGTGGCTACTCACACTACCACCAAGATAAGGATAGGAAAAGTAATAGAGAGGTGGC
>JASDQU010883569.1:0-11341 GCA_032191745.1 Picea mariana
AAAAATTATAAACTTTCTTTATACTTTTCTAAATTTAATGCAATTCTATATTAAAAAAATAATGAATTTAAATCACCACCTATGAAACAAAAGATAACATATTAAATGTAATCCTAAAAAATAAAATTTCAATTTACAACAATAATATATCGTGAAATGAATTTATTTAAAAGTTTCATCTTCTTATATGGTGAAATCAATTTTTTTTTAAGTTCCATCTTTAGCGAGTTAAATGAGAAGCTAATACTTTGATATGGTTTTTCTTTGGCATGTTTAAAAAAAACACACCTATATATATTACAATAAAATTATAATAAATAGTTATAAAATTTTTATTAAAATATTTTGAAATGGATAAAAAATAATAAAAAAATTAAATCAGTATTATATATTAAATTTGTGTTATTATTTTTAATTAAGATTGGGAAACTTGTATTATAAAAGTTGTACCAAAAGAACAATAAAGTACAAAAAACATTTACCATATGTTTCCAAATAGGGTTGGTAACATCTAAAAGTTATGTAACAAAATTTACAAGAATTTATATGTATTACATCTCACTAATTCTTGCATGTATATAATTTTTAAAAGACGCCTAAAATTTTAATTACTTTGATAAACATAAAAACTTATTAGAAAACATGGCAACCGATTGCTTCTTCCTTCACATTATTGGGAGGGGGGATTTTGAGTCTCCAGATCCATATCTTCTAGCATCTGTTACACTAGATGTCTTCTTCCTTTAGGCCTGCCTGGATAGAGTTTGTGGACATTCTATTCTTGGAAACAACTGAGTGTGAATCTTTACTCAGATTAATAACCATGTTTCTTAACATATTACACTCAACCTCCAATTCATCATTTTTTTTTTGTTTTTGCTATGCAAGGGTATTCATAATCATAGATGTTTGTGAGGTGCATTGATGTTTGTTCTGATGGACCTTGGAGGTCAATGAGAAAAGGGAAGATCTATTACACTAAATTGACTCCTTGTCTCTTCTCAATACCCTCCTAAATTGGTGTGCCTCTACTGAGTGTGAATATTTGTACTCAATTTAATAACCATGTTTCTCAACATATTACACTCAGCCTCCAATTCACTAACTTTTGTTTTTTCGATACAAGTGTATTCATAATCATAATTTTCTGTGAGGTGCAGTAGTGTTCATTCTTATGGACCTTGGAGGTCACCAAGAAAAGGGAAGATCTATTGCACTAAATTGACTCCTTGTGTCTTCTTAATACCCTCCTAAATTTAAGTGCCTCTCTGTAATCCATATGAATAATAGACCTCAAAAAATAATTAGGCCAAATATTATATGGTACAATGCAAGACTCAGTGCTAGTGAGAAAACCCCCCTATAACTATACCAGGGTTTAACGTATAGACAGAGCAAATGACTCCCTAAAAGTCAATCTAGTTTCTACACTACCCAAAACATACCAAAAGCAGTGGAAGACAAGATCAGTAACTGTACCTTGTATCCAAAGTTTGGCGATGATCTCCTCAAGCTTTGTATCTCCCAAGGCTGAAAGTCTCCTCCCAAAGTTGACCTGCATCCAAAACTAGGCAAACTAGGCAAACTAGGCTACAAGCATGCTATTTCTATTCATAAATTAGGGTTAGATATCAATTGTTATGTATATATCAAAGAAAAGACATAAACAATCATCATTTGGGACAGGGAAAAGAGATTATTTTATTCATTAATGAAAGATTGAAGCTTACAATCTTTGAAGGCCGACGCTCTGCGAACCTAGTCCGAGCTCCTCTTAACAATGCTCCAAGTGCACCTTCAATAAGCCTCTTCTCACAATCTGCTAATCACCTCAAGGGAAGGGAATGGATTGTATGGAAGAAAAGGGGCTGGAGAGGGAATGTTGAGGCAATAACTCACAAAAGATTGCAAATGCTTGGGCAAGGAAAGGAAGGGAAATTGGGTAGAGTTTCATCATTCTAATGCTTGGTTGTGGAATGAGACCCCAAGACCTTTTATATGAAAAAATGATAGTTATTCAGTTTGAGGACGAGCTATAACAGGTGAATTGGTTGGGAAACCTCCAATAGCCCATAAATTCCACCGAATTCCTTGCAACTTTTTAATTTTTGTAACTTTTGGAGGTATACGCAGGTTGTTTAGTGTGCAACTCGTGTATGTACTCGGGTTGTAGTGCATCAGCCTGAGTATGTACGCGGGCAGTAGTGAAGCAGCCTGAGTATGTACGCAGGCAGTAGTGAAGCAACCTGAGTATGTACGCGGGAAGTAGTGCATCAGGGCACGTACATGCTCCAAAAAATGGTTTTTTAAAGAGAGTTCCTCAACAATGATTTGGAAAATTATGCAAGTAGGAAGGCCAATGCCATGTATGCATAGGTAGAGCATTTTAGGGCTATAACACTCAGATTTAAAAACAAGAGAGAACTATGAGTGATCCCCTTGTTTCCAAGACTCAAATGAGAAGCCCTTTGTCCACAGATAAGTGCCAAATAACTTGAATTTCCCAAAACTTAGGAACAAAGTGTTTGAGGGATCAGAGTTCAAAATTTATCAAATTGAAACCACCTATAAATAATCTTGAATGCATATAAGAACTTGGTATCAAGATGGGTCTACACCAAACAAACTCCAAGAAAAACAAATGTCCTGGAAAAATACTAGAGACACACACAAAACCTCGCCCTGGGCTACACATAAGACCATGCATCAATAATGCATTTTCCTAGAGGGTGAGTACAAATACCAGATTTCTACTTCACACCTCGAGACAAACTCAAATAACTTGAAGTTCCAGAGTACTAACCCATTAAAACAATAATTATTTGTTTAAAATGAAAGAAGAGCAAAGAAAATTAAAATCTTAAAAACTCTAAAATATGTAGTTTAGATTTACATTTCCCTACCATCAACATATATTGCTTTGAATTTTAGTAAGAGTTTCCTAAAACTTAAAAGAGAGTGGCATAAATATATTGATTCTTGGTTAAACCACTAGAAAATAGAGGGGGAAACAAGTTTACAAAAATATCGATGCCATTAAAAACATTATTTCAACTAAACTTAAAGAGAAATTATCATGCAATGAATAAATAGAGAATATGAGACCATTAACTCTAACTTAAAAAAATTGAAAAATCATTTTCTATGAAGAAAATTAACACTTATAAAATAAAAACAAACTTTCACAACCTTCATAGTGAAATTAGGCACTAGACAAAACCTAAAACACCATGAGAATAAAGAACATGTAAGCTTTGTGGTATTAAAAAAATGAAGGATGAAAAATACTCTCTCTTAGAATGACATGTATATGCACACACTAGATTACAATTTCAAAATATTTGTAATACTACCAAATTTCATAATTTGTTATTTCCTGAAAACTAAAGAAACCCAGGAAAGTTTCTTTATAATCTTTTCAACCGTAAAAGTAAATCAAATAATTTCTTACTAATTTTATTAAGGTCCATTAAACCAAAGTCAGTCTATGTGGACAATGATAATCATCATCATCGTCATTAACAACTTATATTATCTTTTAAATTATAATATATAAAAAAAAAAAATCGAAATCAAATAGTAACAATAAATCACATTATATAACATCTCACTCTCATAATTTTTGGAAAATTATAAACAGACACTTTTAAAAAAATTAAAATATATGAAAAGTATAATGATATTCATCTATTGCGACATTAGCAATAAGGGTTGAAAAAATTATTCCAACTTTAATAAATCTTAATAAGTTGTTGTTGAAAAACAAATCCTTATGTTAATGTGATGGCATTTTCCCTCAATATGGTACACCATTGATATTAGTTTTAGTGTCATATCTCATTGATCTTCTTTGGCTTATAGTTATTTTTTTGTTTTTTCCGAGGAACCTCTAATTGCAAGGAAACTTTGGGCACTTACTACACTCACAAATGGTACCAAGTACAAACTAGTCGACATTGATTATGACACCTAACCCTGTAGGAATTATGAGCAACAAAGCAGCAAATAATAACACGCATAAATCATCATAAGAATGCAAATATACACACAAAACTCACATATTCATTAATGTACAAAATAATGATACATCTCTCTTACACACAATACATTTGTGAGGCCTCATAATATAGCATTGAGGTTCTCATAATGAGATGTCCAATATAGCATAACAATCTCCACGATATCTCCAAGAATATCTCCATCCATAACTTCACTCATTGTCCTCATCTTTGATCATATGTAGACTTCTAGAATAATTATACTTAAATTAATAATAATTTCGTCATATAATTATCACAAGTATGAATTATTCCTTCATACTCCCCCTTAATAAATACTTGTGATTCAAACCGGATATCCGATTTGTCTTCATTTGTGTCTTTTGTATTCTGCATCACCTTTAGTCTTATGCATCCTCTCTACATCATCTTCATATCAAGGATTTCTAGCTTACCCTTGATCTTCCTATGGGTTTTCTACGGCTTACCCTCAACCAATACAACATATCACGGGTTTTCTCGGCTTACCCGTAACCATTACAAACTCGAGTTGGTTTCACATTATCACGAACCATTCATTACATCAAGTGGTTTCAGATGACCACAAACTTACATATGACATTACAAAGTGGTTTTTGGGTTACCACGAACCAATAAAACGACTCAATAAACTAACAACTCTTCCTTAAACATGTACAACTGACTTTAATGACAACTGACCTTTGGGGGACCAACTAACTCATGAACTTTATATGGGAGATATTGTCATACATTTGAACACTTCAACCTGTAAAATCATTTCAACATGAACCTAACATTTTTCCATTTAGGGACATCTATCCATCCACATTGTACTTGTATATGAGGCTTTGGAATTTCTTTGTTCCAACACTTTTGATGATCGTGATTTTTAAGACCACAAATACTGCATGGATATAAATTGCAACATTTTTCTTTGGCATGTCCTGTTCTTCCACACTGATTGCAACATTCTTTCTTCTTCTGCTCATGCTTTTTTACTTGATTAGATGTTGTGGTTATTGCACTAGTTTCATTGCTTCTACTGCTACTTGTAGATAATTCATTTGTTGTCGATGATTTAGCTTTCACAAATTTGATGTCGCCATTGCTTGTGTTGCCTTCATAATGAAGGCCTTCATTTCTTGGTCTTACATATACTTGTATGGGCTTCTGAATACCTTGAGAATTATTTCCTAAACCTTTACCATCATAACCCATTTTATTCAAAAGTTTTCAACCTATTCCTTTAGTATGTTTTTCAAAGAAACCTATTTCAACATCATCACTATCATCAGGATCATCATCATTTTGAGCAACATCATTTGGAACATCATTTGGAGTTTTCGAACAAGAGAGAGATATATGTACATCATCATTATTATCATCAACCAGAAAACAAGAATCACCCGAACTATCAATCTTCTGAATCAAGTCACTAGTATCACACATTGCATCACACTTTACTTTTTCTTGTTGCAATTGTTTGACTTCATTTGCGAGTGTTGACAATACATTCTCCTTTGCCAATAGTTCTTGTTGTAGTGATTCTATCAATTTGTCCTTTTGATCTTCAATTTTAAAAATACCATCCATAAATTTATCTAATGATGTCAATTTTTCTTCTAGTGTGTCAATGTGTTTTGTAGCAGAGAAAACAAATTCATGATAGAGTTCATTGTCTCGTGTCCTAAATTCTGCAACTTTTCCAATTATTGAATGATTTTGTTTTTGTAATCTATCTATTTCTTGCAAAGCATCTTCAAGGTCTTGTTGTAATAATTCAATTTCTTGATTAGTTGTTTGAATTCTTTTTCCTCTTTTGCCCATTATGAATTGTGAAATCACGCTCGCTTGTAATCACGCTCGCTTGTTGAAGAATAAACACAATAAATAGGGTGTCGAGTACAACCGATCATGCATCCTTCTTTCAAACAACAACAATAATATTTGGGTGTCAGGTACCACCGCACATGCACCCAAAAAAGTTCCACTATAGAAACACTTGAAACTTTGTTCTCAAATAGAAACTTTTACAAGACTTCAATGACAATTTCACCTTTTTAACTTCAATGATGTGCTTTGGCTTTGACTCCTTAACTTTAACATCAACCTTCACTTTACTTTCACTGTAGACTCTCAACATCACTTAAACTTTACATCATTACACCCAAAATCTTCTAATCACACTTGCATTGGATGCTCAATATTTGACTTGATTCGACACTGTCAATTTCCAAGATTTCATAACATAAGCAAGACTTCAACTCTTGACATTAACTACTCTCATACAATGACTTGACTTAACTTGACCTTAACTACTCTCATACAATGACTTGACTTAATTTGACCTTAACTACTCTCATATAATGACTTGACTTAACTTTGACAAAAAAAACTCTTTATATCAGCATGCCATTAAAACCTTAATAAATCACAGTCTCATATAGTGTCAGAGTATTTGGATCCTTCATGATACTAATTCATAGTTTAGACATGATAATTGACCTTAACTACTCTCATATAATGACTTGACTTAACTTTGACAAAAAAAACTCTTTATATCAGCATGCCATTAAAACCTTAATAAATCACACTCTCATATAGTGTCAGAGTATTTGGATCCTTCATGATACTAATTCATAGTTTAGACATGATAATTGACCTTAACTACTCTCATATAATGACTTGACTTAACTTTGACAAAAAAAACTCTTTATATCAGCATGCCATTAAAACCTTAATAAATCACAGTCTCATATAGTGTCAGAGTATTTGGATCCTTCATGATACTAATTCATAGTTTAGACATGATAATCATTGTTTCATAATTGAAAAAGAAAAGACCAAATTTCAAACATTCATACACTCTACAGGAATTGGCATTAAGAAAAAACGAATCTCAATGCAAACCTTCTATTCACTGACTCCAACTGATGAGAATGTCGACTATATACTCTATCTCAATCTTTGAACCAAAAAATTACAGGAATCCCCCCTTCAAAGATCAATCAATGAGCGCTCTGTCTCATGCTCACAATCAACTTTTTTTGTCTCTCTGTGGATCCTTTGCCCCTCAATCCATGATAACACGTTGAACCCTTATGGCTGACCCTGAATGCTGTGAGAATTGAAACAATGTCAACACCTCAATTTTGTGCATTATCCTTCGAATGGGTTTCTTCGTTCTGAGTAGGTTGCTTCTTTGTAGTTCTGGTTCGTTCCTTTGAACCTGCATACATTAGATCATACAACTCCCAAACAATATGCAGGGCTTCAATGGATCTCGTTCTTTGCTATATGAGCTTCACACTTTCTCAATCTCAGTAGGATCAGGATCATTGAAGCTGTGTCATCGCGAAACACATAGGATGCCAAACATATAATTGCCAAAACAACAAGCCTGGATGCACATATTTGGAAAATTAAGCATATAAGTCTGCCATGGCATATAACAATTTCAATGGCGAACCATATTATCCCAGAGACTAGGACACGCCCTTCTGCACAACAACTGCATTTTTTTTAAACACTTCCATCTTTTCCAACAATAAATACAGGCTTGATATTAGAACTCCTCCATAAACACAAAGAAAGCACTCGCTGGTCTCTTTGACTTGTTCATTCTTTGGAAGCTTAATTAAATGAAGGCTACCACCACTCAAACCTCCACAATTTCTTTCTCACCTGTTACAACATTTCAACACATACCAAATGTTTCCCTTCACATCACGTTCAACCTCAAATAACGCTCGACATTTCCTCTGGATTTGGCCCTCCAAATTGCTCGACGATACACAACTCCATTTCATGAGTTCACGTGAATTCCCTCACACCCACTTCTTCACTCTACAGGCATGTGTACAATCAGATATTAGGTATGGCCTCTATGCAGATCGACTTCTCTCAACAAAAAATGTGGATGTAAAATTGTTATCTCTGAAATCACTTTCCCACAAATTCAAAATGATCTGCAAGACCCACAACTCTATAGTTAAACAATTCAGTGTTAGTAATTCAATAAATTGTTGGCTGAATTGATGTTCACACTGTTGTAAAGCATGATTATGCACCCATACAATTATCTCTCTTCAACAGTGAGGGGCTCTTCTTCCAACACGCAGATCTAGCATCTCCTTCAATTCGTGACTCTCCCCTACGCAACTACAACAACGAACATCGCTTTTGCTACAGACCAACATGTTTTTTTATGTGCCAAATGATGGATCTGTCATGTGCCCACGGCTCTATCACTCACGGATGATATCCTACTACTCTGATACCAAATGTAGGAATTATGAGCAGCAAAGCAACAAATAATAACACACAGAAATCATCATAATAATGCAAATATACACACAAAACTCACTTATTCATTAATTTTCAAAATAATGATACATCTCTCTTGCACACAATACATTCTTGAGGCCTCATTATATAGCATTGAGGTTCTCATAATGAGATGCCCAATATAGCATAACAATCTCCACAACTATCTCCATGATATCTCCAAGAATATCTCCATCCCTAACTTCACTCATTGTCCTCATCTTTGATTATATGTAGACTTCTAGAATAATTATACTTACATTAATAATAATTTCATCATATAATTATCACAAGTATGAATTATTCCTTCAAACCTGACAGACACATCAAGTGATGCACACAATAGAAGCAACCAACCCAAAGAATCAACCCCAAAACTTACTATAGGAAGTTCAAAGCACTCAAGCTAGATCATTGAGTTAATTTTACATGTGGTTGTTATATATGTATTGTTCACAATAATTACATGTTTTACTTTCAATACGATGATATATATTTTTGTTGGAACTAGGTTCACATTAATACTCATCTTAATTGTGTGTGTTGGAATTGTATGTTGTGAATAATTCTACATGCATAACAATTAAGAGAAAGAGGCGGTTTATAAGGCATTACTTATACAAAAAGCTTTACTAACTTGAAAATTAACTACGAGGTGCGAGTCTACAATTGATGTAATGGCATCTTCATGTAATTCATTTGATCTCATTTGGGTGATAAAGAAAATTTGAGGATTCATACATACTAGTAAGTGTAGAAACCTTGGTGAATCTTACTAATTGCTAAAATTCCAACTATAACATGTTTGACAATATTTTGTAAAAGTATTCAAATTTATAAGGATTTATATAGTTTATAATTGAAGAATTTTTAAGTTAAATAATTTATCATATAGAAATTTGGGCAAATCATTTTAGAATAAAATAGAATTTGACAAATCATTTTTGGGAAAAAATGGAAAATTAACCAAATGGCAAAATCTAGCCCCTGTAATTTTTTCTATCTGGATCCCATATTTTTTGTTGCATATAAAACATATACATTTTAGAGGGCATCATTGTTATATTGTTTTTTTTTCCAAGAAAATAAACATAACTTTTATTCAAAGTTAGAACAAAAATTACATTATTAAGACATCATAGCACTGCTTGATTAAAAAAAAAAAATTCAAGTTCTCCAGTATAAAACCTAAGATAACCTTATCTTCCGATAGGTCTACAAAATAACTAAAAATTCTCCATTGTTTGTAATTGTCCAACATAAAATACATAAAACAAGCCATGAAATATACATCAAAATGGAAGACATGTTTCAAATACTACTCCATTAAAACATCTCAACTTAAAATAGATGTTTATCTAGACAAAAAGAAAATATAAATCAAAGTAGTTCATATCAAGCTTATAATAATCCAAACAAAACCCACCCAAAGAGGAGGTTAGAACACCTTTTATACACTCCTTAACTTCCCAAAAACCCTTTGTTATATGAAGCCCCTCTTTCGATAACTTATTTGCAACTTCTATAAATGTGAGTATAGGAAGTGAAAGAAAAAGAGGAAACAATCATCTTCTAGTGGAATGAGAGAGAAATCATAAAGTTGACATCTATAATTCATCCAATTGACCACCAAAAAATATTCACCAAAAAGATAGAGTTGAGAATATGCCTTACACTGGATAAAGAAAGCAAGATCTCCAAGGCCATTGACTCTGCAAAGTTATTTGACCTCAAACCAAGCCAAGCTCTAAAATTAATGAAATGAGAATCTAAAATATATAAAATTTTTGCTACATTACTCACTTCTGAAAACTTCTGATTTGATCCATCAAAACAACCCTAAGACTTTGATTTATCAATGGATAACTCCAACATACACAGAGTCATTTTCTTTGGCAAGACTCTTATCCCATAAATCATAGACGTGCTTGAGAAAGACTATGAAAAATAGGCACATATTTGTCTTCAAAAAACTTAAATTAAATTATTGCTAGACAAATTCCCCATAAGATAAAACATGGCAAACCTTGAATCTCTTTTAACTTCTTCTTTGTAAACCATTGTTTCAAACATTTTCCCACTAAGGCTTCTTTCTAGATGTTTGGAATACTTGTCAATAACTCTACCTCCTTCCATAATTGATATGCATAAGAGAAATTAATTAAAAAATGTAAAATATTTGTTTCTTCATTTTTGCAAAGCATACAAACACCTAATCCCTAATGATTGCATCTTTGCAAGACATCCCATGTCGAAACTCATGATACCTAACCAATAAAAAACACAATTCTTTTTTGGCACCTTAAGCTTGAAAATTTTAATCCACCACTAATAAGTCTCTTATATCCCCTACTCCAATGTTATCTTATATCCCAACCTTGTCATATATTCTCCTCTAATATTTTTTTTCCCAAGATAAAGTATCCCTTTCCTCTTTCAACCCAATATGACTCTTTCTAGACATCTAATAAATATTGTTTGTAGACCTACGTTCTCAACAACTAGGCTTATATCCTCCATATATCTCCATCCTTGATGCCAAATATTTGTAGAGATGGGATTCCCCACCCGATTCGATGAAAAAAATCATTTCTCGTGGATTTATTCAATTAAAATAGCATCCATTCTCACCTCTCCTTCACAACCCAATAGAGAATCAATAATTACTCTAAGTTGTTCTTCAGAACCCACCCTTCAAGCCAAATTGGAGCCCAAAACAAGAAAATCAAACACCATGGCTCTCCATTATACTAAGACATTTTCTATACTCTTCCTTGAGTTCCTTCCCCAATCTAAAAAGGTTCAAAGTTTAATATATTTCTTTATATATTTTGTTTCCATAACCCATCAATTGTCATGTCTCGCCAAAAACATTTCTACCAAGGCACGTCCAAAATTATGAAAATTATTCAAACCCCACCCACGCATAGCCTTTAGGAGAACTAAACTTCTCAATTTTACCATTGATATTTCCCCCTTGTCATTATTTCTAGACC
>JASDQU010883569.1:11391-22546 GCA_032191745.1 Picea mariana
CTCGATCTTTGAACCAAAAAATTACAGGAATTCCCCCTTCAAATATCAATCAATGAGCGCTCTGTCTCATGCTCACAATCAACTTTTTTTGTCTCTCTATGGATCCTTTGCCCCTCAATCCATGATAACACGTTGAACCCTTATGGCTGACCCTGAATGCTGTGAGAATTGAAACGATGTCAACACCTCAATTTTGTGCTTTATCCTTCGAATGGGTTTCTTCATTCTGAGTAGGTTGCTTCTTTGTAGTTTTGGTTCGTTTCTCCTTTGAACCTGCATACATTAGATCATACAACTCCCAAACAATATGCAGGGCTTCAATGGATCTCGTTCTTTGCTATATGAGCTTCACACTTTCTCAATCTCAGCAGGATTAGGATCATTGAAGTTGTGTCATCGCGAAACACATAGGATGCCAAACATATAATTGCCAAAACAACAAGCCTGGATGCACATATTTGGAAAATTAAGCACATAAGTCCGCCATGGCATATAACAATTTCAATGGCGAACCATATTATCCCAGAGACTAAGACACACCCTTATGCACAACAACTGCATTTTTTTTAAACACTTCCATCTTTTCCAACAATAAATACAGGCTTGATATTAGAACTCCTCCATAAACACAAAGAAAGCACTCTCTGGTCTCTTTGACTTGTTCATTCTTTGGAAGCTTAATTAAACGAAGGCTAACACCACTCAAACCTCCACAATTTCTTTCTCACCTATTACAACATTTCAACACATACCAAATGTTTCCCTTCACATCACGTTCAACCTCAAATAACGCTCGACATTTCCTCTGGATTTGTCCCTCCAAATTGCTCGACGATACACAACTCCATTTCACGAGTTCACGTGAATTTCCTCACACCCACTTCTTCACTCTACAGGCATGTGTACAATCAGATATTAGGTATGGCCTCTATGCAGATCAACTTCTCTCAACAAAAAATGTGGATGGAAAATTGTTATCTCTGAAATCACTTTCCCACAAATTCAAAATGATCTGCAAGACCCACAACTCTGTAGTTAAACAATTCAGTGTTAGTAATTCAATAAATTGTTGGCCGAATTGATGTTCACACTGTTGTAGAGCATGATTATGCATTCGTACAACTATCTCTCTTCAACAGTGAGGGGCTCTTCTTCCAGCATGCAGATCTAGCGTCTCCTTCAACTCGTGACTCTCCCCTACACAACTACAACAACGAACATTGCTTTTGCTACAGACCAACATGTTTTTTTATGTGCCAAATGATGGATCTGTCATGTGCCCACGGCTCTATCACTCACGGATGATATCCTACTACTCTGATACCAAATGTAGGAATTATGAGCAGCAAAGCAACAAATAATAACACACATAAATCATCATAAGAATGCAAATATACACACAAAACTCACTTACTCATTAATGTTCAAAATAATGATACATCTCTCTTGCACACAATACATTCTTGAGGCCTCATTATATAGCATTGAGGTTCTCATAACGAGATGTCCAATATAGCATAACAATCTCCACAACTATCTCCACAATATCTCCAAGAATATCTCCATCCCTAACTTCACTCGTTGTCCTCATCTTTGATCATATGTAGACTTCTAGAATAATTATACTTACATTAATAATAATTTCATCATATAATTATCACAAGTATGAATTATTCCTTCAAACCCGACAAACACATCGAGTGATGCACACAATAGAAGCAACCAACCCAAAGAATCAACCCCAAAACTTACTATAGGAAGTTCAAAGCACTCGAGCTAGATCATTGAGTTAATTTTACATGTGGTTGTTATATATGTATGTTCACAATAATTACATTTTTTACTTTCAATACGATGATATATATTTTTGTTGGAACTAGGTTCACATTAATACTCATCTTAATTGTGTGCGTTGGAATTGTATGTTGTGAATAATTCTACATGCATAACAATTAAGAGAAAGAGGCGGTTTATAAGGCATTACTGATACAAAAAGCTTTACTAACTTGAAAATTAACTACGAGGTGCGAGTCTACAATTGATGTAATGGCATCTTCATGTAATTCATTTGATCTCATTTGGGTGATAAGGAAAATTTAAGGATTCATACATACTAGTAAGTGTAGAAACCTTGGTGAATCTTACTAATTGCTAAAATTCCAACTATAACATGTTTGACAATATTTTGTAAAAGTATTCAAATTTATAAGGATTTGTATAGTTTATAATTGAAGAATTTTTAAGTTAAATAATTTATCATATAGAAATTTGGGCAAATCATTTTAGAATAAAATAGAATTTGACAAATCATTTTTGGGAAAAAATGGAAAATTAACCAAATGGCAGAATCTAGCCCCTGTAATTTTTTCTATCTGGATCCCATATTTTTTGTCGCATATAAAACATATATATTTTAGAGGGCATCATTGTTATATTGTTTTTTTTTTCCAAGAAAATAAGCATAACTTTTATTCAAAGTTAGAACAAAAATTACATTATTAAGACATCATAGCACTGCTTGATTAAAAAAAAAATCAAGTTCTCCAGTATAAAACCTAAGATAACCTTATCTTCCGATAGGTCTACAAAATAACTAAAAATTCTCCATTGTTTGTAATTGCCCAACATAAAATACATAAAACAAGCCATGAAATATACATCAAAATGGAAGACATGTTTCGAATACTACTCCATTAAAACATCTCAACTTAAAATAGATGTTTATCTAGACAAAAAGAAAATATAAATCAAAGTAGTTCATATCAAGCTAATAATAATTCAAACAAAACCTACCCAAAGAGGAGGTTATAACACCTTTTATACACTCCTTAACTTACTAAAAACCCTTTGTTATATGAAGCCCCTCTTTCGATAACTTATTTGCAACTTCTATAAATGTGAGTATAGGAAGTGAAAGAAAAAGAGGAAACAATCATCTTCTAGTGGAATGAGAGAGAAATCATAAAGTCGACATCTATAATTCATCCAATTGACCACCAAAAAATATTCACCAAAAAGATAGAGTTGAGAATATGCCTTACACTGGATAAAGAAAGCAAGATCTCCAAGGCCATTGACTCTGCAAAGTTATTTGACCTCAAACCAAGCCAAGCTCTAAAATTAATGAAATGAGAATCTAAAATATATAAAATTCTTGCAACATTACTCACTTCTGAAAACTTCTGACTTGCTCCATCAAAACAACCCTAAGACTTTGATTTATCAATGGATAACTCCAACATACATGTAGTCATTTTCTTTGGCAAGACTCTTATCCCATAAATCATAGACGTGCTTGAGAAAGACTATGAAAAATAGGCACACATTTGTCTTCAAAAAACTTAAATTAAATTATTGCTAGACAAATTCCCCATAAGATAAAACATGGCAAACCTTGAATCTGTTTTAACTTCTTCTTTGTAAACCATTGTTTCAAACATTTTTCCACTAAGGTTTCTTTCTATATGTTTGGAATACTTGTCAATGACTCTACCTCCTTCCATAATTGATATGCATAAGAGAAATTAATTAAAAAATGTAAAATATTTGTTTCTTCATTTTTGCAAAGCATACAAACACCTAATCCCTAATGATTGCATCTTTGCAAGACATCCCATGTCGAAACTCATGATACCTAACCAATAAAAAACACAAGTCTTTTTTGGCATCTTAAGCTTGCAAATTTTAATCCACCACTAATAAGTCTCTTATATCCCCTACTCCAATGTTATCTTATAGCCCAACCTTGTCATATATTCTCCTCTAATATTTTTTTTCCCAAGATAGAGTATCCCTTTCCTCTTTCAACCCAATATGACTCTTTCTAGACATCCAATAAATATTGTTTGTAGACCTACGTTCTCAACAACTAGGCTTATATCCTCTATATATTTCCATCCTTGATGCCAAATATTCGTAGAGATGGGATTCCCCACCCGATTCGATGAAAAAAATCATTTCTTGTGGATTTATTCAATTAAAATAGCATCCATTCTCACCTCTCCTTCACAACCCAATAGAGAATCAACAATTACTCTAATTTGTTCTTCAGAACCCACCCTTCAAGCCAAATTGGAGCCCAAAACAAGAAAATCAAACACCATGGCTCTCCATTATACTAAGACATTTTCTATACTCTTCCTTGAGTTCCTTCCCCAATCTAAAAAGGTTCAAAGTTTAATATATTTMTTTATATATTTTGTTTCCATAACCCATCAATTGTCATGTCTCGCCAAAAACATTTCTACCAAGGCACGTCCAAAATTATGAAAATTATTCAAACCCCACCCACGCATAGCCTTTAGGAGAACTAAACTTCTCAATTTTACCATTGATATTTCCCCCTTGTCATTATTTCTAGACCATAAAAATTTAAAGCAATTTTTACTTATTTTCTCAAGAATTGTTTAGGAATATAATCCATGGTATGTCCAAACACTAGGATAGCCTCCAATATAGACTTAACCAAAGTTAGTCTCCCTCCTATCGAAATCCATTTATTGTACCAAACATTTATTCAAGATTCCACCTTTTCAAGTAGCCATTCCCAGTTCTTTTTTCCATACCCATTTCAGTTCAACAAAAATCCCAAGTATTTAAAAGCTTCCTAAAATTTCAATTTGTTGAAATGGAACATACTATCTAGTCCAACCTCATATTCATCATCTAGCCCCAAAAAATGGATAATGGGCTTGTGAACATTGAATCCCATACATGTAGCTATGCCACAAGTATCCAAAATCTTCATCAACTCTCTAACTTCCCTAATACATATCATTATCATTGGAAAATAATAAAACATCATCAACAAAGAGAAAATGTGTTAAGTGAACGAGACCTCCAATATTGATTCCTAAAATGATCCCTCTTCTCTCAACATCCATAATGGATCTACTCAAACCCTTCACTAGCAATAGAAAAGTTAGAGGGGATAAAGGACATCCTTGAGGAAGCCCGTGTGAAGGTTCAGAGAAATTAGATGCATAACCATTTATAAGAACATCATAAGATGTTGAGGTGATACACTAATAAGCCATGCTACAACTGCCAAAATGAAACTTCCACGCAGGAGTTTCAACCTCAAGTTTGGTCAGTTCAATCTATCATAATCTTTTTTCAAGACCACTGCAAGAAGTGTTTTAGTCTTGATGGAATGAAAACCCACTTGAGCTACTCCTATAGCCTCAAATAATTGCCTCCATACTCAAAAACCAAATTTATCCTAAGATAAAACATCAAAGAATTTTTTTTAATCCTGATAGCAAGAATCTTGGCTATTATTTTGTACAAACAATTACATAAATAATTAGGCCAAAAATCATCAAAATAAATTGACTTATCTTTCTTTGGGATCAAAGCAAGAAAAGTTGAGTTCATATCTCTTAAAACTTTCCAAAATTTTCTAACTTCCTCCACAACTCTCAACAAATCTTCTTCCATCATATCATAAAATCCAAGAAAAAACTCTATAGTCCACCCATCTAGGCTCTGACTTTTATATTTTTTGAATCAATCCAAAATATATTTCAACTCTTCCTTGGATATATCCTCCATCATCATATTATTGTCCTCTTCAGTTACAAAGTAAGGAAAATTGATGACAGTTTCAGGACCTCTACTATATTCACCTTAGCAGGCTCATTATAAATGGATTGGAAGTGTGCCACTCCCATAATTGATAACCTAGAAAGTTGTTAATAGATCACTTTACTTTATCTCTAAGATTCCAAATTGTATTAATAATTTTTTTGTGGTTCATAAAATTATGAACGAACTTCATGGTTTCATCACCTTTCTCAAGCCATGTTGCTTTGCTCTTCATCTACCACACAATGTCTCTCCATTCCATAAGTATCCTCTTCCTCATTTATAAGTTCTTGAATCTCAACATCTCCTCTAAATGGAAAATTCCATCCACATTCTTAGCAAACAACTCACCTATCTCCCTTTCCACTAGTCTAAGATGTTGATTCTTCTCCTTCATTTTATTAAAAAACCATAAGCCCGTAGATTTTTTTACCTTCATCAAAACCTTAGCAAATTAATAACTTCCAGACTCCCTAGAAATTATTTCTTAAATGACCCATTCCTTTTTAACTAAATCATGGAAGTTTTCCTCCTCCAACCATTGAGGATTAAATGTGAAAGGACTAGTAGGCTTATCATCCTACCTTTTGATATGTATGAGAATGGGGATGTGATCATAATTTCCACTAGACTTCATGCAAGTTTGGATTCTATCAACATCACTAACCAAATTCTCCAAAATCAAAAACCTATCCAGCCTCTTTGAGGCCCCAACCTCCCCAACCTTGATATTTCTCTAGGTAGGCATGAGCTTTACAAGCTCCAAATCGACCAAACCTGCATCCTTTATTTTATGCCTAAAGAAATATGTCATGCAATCCACTCTTGCAAAGACTTCCCACGCCCCATATTTGATCAATGTAAAGTTAAGGTCTCCTACAATTATGACCTTATCCTCCTTTAGGTAGTCCAAAGAAAAAAATTTATTCTAGAACTCCTACCTACCCTCATATGGGCCATAACAATTTATAGCTAAGATTATATGACCGATATCATTAAAAAAATTAAGTTTGAATACTTGCATCAAAAACAACAAATTGACATAAGAATACAAATTTCTTCCACCGTATAAGCACACCATGAAAATTACCCACATCATCAATTGCAGTGAAATCCCACTCCCTACATAATTTGCTCAAACCCTCAACAATATTTTTACCCTCATTCATCATTTCATATATCAGGAAGACATCAGGTTAATGTACTTCAACCAATCTAACCAGAGCTCTTGAATTCAAGGATAAAGTGACCATTTTGGAACTCTAGGGGTTTTTTTGTCCCACTCTAAGGACCCTTTTTGTTTGCCATTTTTTTTTGTCCCACTTGAAGTGTTATTGTAGAGTCCACTACATATTTATTTAATGTTTGCATATTTTCTCAAGTTGTTATATACAACGGAGTCTTTCTGTGACCAATGAAAATGATGGTTAAATACGTCGGCAACATATCTTTCTATGACCAATGCAAATGATGGCTATATATGTCGGCAATATCTTTCTGTGCCAATGCGGGTGATTGCTCCATTTAACATAATGTACAGGTACGACATGCATTAACATCCGCCCACTAGACGGGCCAACGTCTATAATGGCCGACTTAGTGGAAATATCGTCTAGTCAGCACCCTCAGTGGAGGAATCATCAAGTGACTTGTGTTCTTGCGGGAAATGAGAAGGGTGAGTGAGAAAATTAACTTAGTTTGTTCATCTTTCAAAAGAACAAACGAACCATCTTTAATTTCATTCGCGTAACTAAATATGCTAGAAAAAGTTAATTAAACAAAAAAAAACTTTATCGACGTAATTATGTCATGTAAAGAACTAAAACAAAATTAAACCTTAACTAAACTTGCTAGTTAAAGTTACTTAAAAAAGCATTTAATATTTGAAAAAGTTTTAACGACGTAATTATGTCATGTAGAGAATTTCAATGAAAGTGAGTTTCGAAAAAAATATGATTCTTTTGCCTATACATTTTTGTATTATGTGCAATATGCTCAGCATAAATACAATTAATATCATCCTCTGTTACATATACAATGTCGCTTTGGAAACCAACACAAAAGCAATTAATCGCCTTCTGGAGTTTTGCAAATGCTACAATAAATCCCAACTTTTCATGCACATATATATCGGTAACTCATCGCTCTCATTTTCGGTTTCATTCTCGATTTCAACTTTAGTAACTTATTGATCACATCCTCAGTTGTACTTCCTTTTATGGTTTATTTCATTCCAACGTATGTCAACGAGTAAAGACAACATCGAGCTCTGGAAGAGCCTTTTTAGATGAAGTACAATATAGCCAAGGAGAAATCGACATCTATTCCACCTCTGGACGTCCAAGTTGAATTTCATTTAGCAAACAAAGCTCTAAAAGATTTTGAGATTGAATTTTCAAATCTCCAAAACTGTGAGCTCAATGAATGGAAAGTCGCTTAGAGGATGAAAGATTTGGGAATGGAAAGTTGACATTATAAAGATCGATGTTAAGAATTATGGGTAACTTTTTGATGGCAAGAGATCTATCCTGAAATCTAGGGACAAATATGGTTTTATCAAATGGGACTAAGAATATTATGCTTGTTCATCTGTATGGACAAGTTAGGCGAGAAAACCGATAATGCAACATTTAACTTGAAAAGGGGTTGGTTAGGCTATGTTATTCAGTTGTGTAGGTGGGAGTAGAACGCAAGAGCTTCTACATGTGGTTTCAATCCTTCACTGTTAAATCGGGGGTCTTAACTAACACACATTATATTAAAAAAAATTAATATGTTTTTAATGAATTTTAGTTCCATAACTTTCACACAACAACCTCATCCTAAATTAATATGAGCATTGATTCTTCTATGTCATAAGAACTTCGAATCTCAATCTATTCAATTATGAAAGCTAACAAATGAATTAAGCATTCAGATACCAAGATACAAATAATTGGTTTGGTTTTTAATAAATTAGCTATGTAATACTTTCAATACACATGTCAAAAACCCTTGAAATCTGCTTGACCAATAACATTATATTTCTTATCTCTAACGAATTTTAACTTCGACAAGTATTGCGCTAGCTATGCAACCTTGTTTTAATAGGATTTATTTTTATTAAATTGTTTTTTGTATAATAGTGTAATGTGATCGATGCATATATCGGATTTATTAACTAGGGGTTTTTCAAAACTCTCGTGATAGAAGAGGCCTCTCTAAATATTGGAGTCTCTCGAACAGTAGGTAATTAAGGGGTGCTATGGGATAATTTGTTATTCGTTCTTATAGGAGGAGGAATGACGAATGTGGGGAAGGTGGCCTTGTATACATGCATGGATCTTCTATTTAGAAAAGTCTCTTAGAGTAAAAAATAATATGTGATTGAGAATTGGTCCTACTAAAATAGATAGAAGTGTTCAATGTGTCGAGACTTTATTTGCATATGCTTCATTGTGTTTATGTGCTACTCAAGAAACTATTTGCGAGGAAGTTGGCTTGTTCAGGTTGATCAAGCAACGCTATGTTATAGTCGTGACTCTCTATGTGATGGAGGCAGAGGCCTTAGGATACCCTCGCGACTCTCTATGTTATGGAGGCAGAGGCCTTAGGATACCCCTCCATCACTGAACTCTCATGGTCTCATGAAAGGTATTCCCCTCCCCAGGCCTAACAATGGTCAAATGGTTCATGGACATCTTGCTAACAATTATTTTCTTGCAATGTTAGAGGAAAAAGTGTTGGTGGACAACGCCATGGATTTCATTCATATCTTCAATGAAGCCCTAAGTTCCAAGTTGCAAAAGGCCAAAACAAAATGCTACAAATTAACTTAGGGAGGCATTCTTGCTCAGCTATCCAATCAAGGGTGGTCATGGATCCATCGTGGTCAAGTGTTTAAATTAGAGATCCCCTTTGCCTTCTGAGCTTCATCAAAAGCCCTTTTGGAGGTGGTGTTGTAGCAAATAGTGAATAAAATTTATAAGTGGATTTCGTGACCTTTGTCTCTAGCGGCTAGATTCCATATTTGTTCAAAAGTCCCAATTTAGTATGAAGATAAATCTTTGGAAGAAATAGTTGGTTGTCGATGAAGCCTCTATTCAAAAAACGTATCGTGGAAGTAGTGACCTCTTTAATGATCGTGCACACCAGTGGAACCCATCATCTAAGTTGAAAAAAAAATGTTGGTTAAGTATGCCAGACAAGCCTACCATTGAGTAGAATTAGGAGTTAGTCTCAAATGACCCATTTCGCAAGTTGGGCATGCCCGATACAACTACTCGGAGGAAAGAATGAAGGTGGAATTGCTCAAAATGGTTAATAAATACAAGCCCTCGTATGGGTAATGGTTCCTCAACCACAAGGCAACGATTTATGTCAAGTTAAACGAACTCCAAGGGTGGACTTTAACTAGTCTATCTAGCTTTTCAACTCTACACAGTGTGGCAAACTTTCATCAAGCCCGAAAAAGCCATGTTTGCTTGGTCCATGCTTTTGGGTGGCCTTCCTCTTAAACAATGCCTAAAGTATCTCCATGTTTCCTAACCCAAATGCCCTTTCTTCCATAAAGACGAAACAATAAAGCATTTGTTCTAGTTTTGTGCCTATAAATTAGTGTGGGTTTGGACCTCAAACCTATGTGGTTACCTCCTCCTTGTGTCCATAACCTAGAAGTCTACTTTCCTCGGTGATATGTTCCAATGGGTAGTAGAATTCCATGTATCATTATAGATTATTAGAATATAGATTTTATTTCTAATTTAGAAGAAACAAAAGGAATTTATTTTTAAGAAAGTCCATTTCTAATCTATATTAGCCTTCATTTGCAAATCTAGGTGCAAGCTATGACAGTGTCCCTTGAGTTAACACATCTAAGGAAACTGTGAGAATACTTATGGTGGCTTCTTACACTATGAGAAGGGTTTCTCAAAGGTCCACTCCTAACACCTCATTCGATGCGTTCACATAGATCTGGCAACATGCCACACCACAGAGAAAGTCACTTGGATCAAGAGCATAATGAACACCAAAACCAAATTCAAAAGCACCATAATTGCTCACCTCCTCCTTGACACACAAATGATGAGCTATGAAAACTTAACTTAATGATGGACAAATATCCCAAGCAACAAAATGATGACAAATAGAACCCTAATCTACTCATTGATGAGCCACCAATTATAGTGGGCTTGCTATGGGCTCAAACCTCAATAATTATGACCATCGTTAAAATATGGGATTTGTTAGTATCACTTGGTATTAATGATTACTATGATTAACTAATATGTAGAATTGATTTTTCTTTGTGTTCTATAATATTGAACCATTTTATGTTAATATTGAGACTCAAATTTTATTGATTTTAATATTTTTTAATAACCATGTAAATATAGATTAGTTACTATTCATATTATTATTAAGACTCAAACTTTATTGTTTTTAATATTTTTTTAATAAACCTATAACTATGATTAACTAATATGTAGAATTGATTTTTCTTTGTGTTCTATAATATTGAACTATTTTATGTTAATATTGAGACTCAAATTTTATTGATTTTAATATTTTTTAATAACCATGTAAATAT
>JASDQU010883570.1:0-27323 GCA_032191745.1 Picea mariana
ATGTCCTTCACTCCAAGAAGACCTCGCAACTGTGCAAGTTTGTGCTCTTTGAATATTTTGTTGAAGATGTAGATGTCTGCATGGATCTGATGAAGTATATGAATCATTGATATTTCCACACATATCCACTTTATCTTCTTGTAATGAATAATATCCAAATAAATTTTGGATGAAATTTTGAAAACCGTACGATCATTTCCAGAAAAATGCTAAAATTATGTTGATTTTAAAACGATCATAACCTCACTTTCCAGACTCCGTTTCGGATGATTTTTTTCTTGAAATTGGATATTTTCCCGAGAGGAATTCAAATATGCAATTTGTTTATGCAAATGTTTCTTATAAATATTAGAATGGAGTCTGATGTGCGTGGCTCCCTTTTTGTCTCTTGAGATGCATGCATGGTGCATGCAAAAATGTCTGCATGTGACTCCTGAGATGCATGCCATACATATTCCACATGAATTTCAGAAAAAAAAATATGAAATGGAGTAGACATCATCTTCAATTAATGGAATTCAAATTTTTGCAAATACTTTTGTAGAAGACTCTTCATAATAAGAGCCTTGATCTTTTGATGGCTTCTCTTCTGGCTCTATCTATTCGACCTTGTGCATGAAATATTCACAATATTCTTTATTACCAAATAGAACCTCCAATCTGGTCCATAATTAATTTGGAGTTGATCCTTGTGATTCTTCATATACTTGATGGAAAAGTTCGGGAGAAACAGACATGCCGATACTTCCTATGGCCATATCTTGTCTATTGAGAAAGTCATTTTTCTCATCGACAGAATAAGGCTCTACTTCCATTTCCATAGTTATTTGGTACAAGCCTCTACATCTAAGATGAAGAAGAATTTTTGGCTTCCATTCCAAATAGTTATGAGGTGTGAGAAGTATTTCCGACGAATAATCCATCTTTTTGTTGTCTTCAATCTTTTGTACCTACAAAAAAATTTGGTGTAGCTTTTCCTTAGTAGTACGTCGGATCTGATACCATGTAAATGTGTTGAACCTGCATAAAATAGATCTAGCTAGAAAATACTACACACATTTGCAAAGAGAAATTGAGAAAGAAGAAGCAAGATAGAAAGAATGGAAGAATTCTCATTAACCGTATTCCACACTCAAAGAGTGAATAATTTACAATATATATAGAATGAATGAGTAACTAATGAGCCATAGTGGTGGTCTAGATTGATCTCAACACACACTAACAATTACAAGAGTAAACTGCCACCTAGTCTAGTCTCTCAGGCAGTTACGGGAGTGAGCTGCCACGTAGCTGAGTTAACTAGTCAACTAGTCTTCAGTTAACTGACTGAACAAAGAGTATTGAGTTGGTGATGATCCCAATGTTGCATGGTGACAAAACCAATGCAACATATAAACTCAAATCAACTAGTCAAACTGAAGTGTCAACTAAAAGAGAATATTCTCCCCTAAAATATAGGAGACTGGATAATGACTAATTATGACTAATAAACAAGGAATAACCTTAGGAAAAATAAATCCTAGGTGTGTATGAAGTAACTCCAATGTGATGTCCTCATTTTCTAAACAAGTGGGTGCTATTAACACTAGAAGCCACCTCTAGATTGAGACAAATGTAAGCCCAATACCCATCAGTTTTATGTCACTATGAATAAATTTAAAGAGGGTCCAATGGACACGAGCTCAGGATTATATCGCTTTAACATCAGAAAACTAGGCTGGTATGCACATGCAGATGAGGTCTTGATCTAAATTCAGTCAGTAAGTTGTAGTAAGGGTGAGTAGAATGAAGAACTTGAGGAGAAAATGTAGGGGTCTTCTATGGACATCCGGTCTTCCAACAACATAAGGAGGAAAAACTTCAAATACAAGATTCTCTTGAATCCAAAGGCTCAGGAAACTGAAAATGCCATAACAATACCGCAATGAAACATACATTACGATACAGTTATCACAACTCGACTGGATCATCCATGCCCAATAATTTAGTATCAAAAGCAAAAGAGATGAAAATAAAACTGGTTGTCATTGAACAAGAAGTCTCAAATGGCCATACATAACCAGAGAACCAAAGGCTTCATTAAAAATTTACAAATCGGGAGTGTAGCTCAACCATCGACCTTAACAAAATATCAAAACTGAGTATTTATACTCAGAACAAATTTCCACCACCAAGAGTGTGACCTGGCTATAGCAATTAAAGCTTTGTGTCTGCATCTCTCCTGCTAGTTTGCACTTGCATCCTTCTGTGAGAAGCGATCTCAGATCAGTATGGAATTTGCAGGAGAATTTGTTGATAGGGGAACTTTGGGTTGACAGTCTGGCTCCATGACCATCCTTCCATGCTCTCCATTTATGGGGTGAGACGAGGTTTCAACCACCATCCCCATTTTCATTAACTACTTTCATCGGGATCAGGATAAAACCTGACACCATGAATGTTCCAGGAGATATTCACACCTCCTTCAAGTCAACCTCGGTGCCTCGAGACCACATAGATCCTATCTAGTTAACAATACAGACACTTTTGGCCTTAGCACAACTTCTCTCCATCACTTTATGCAAACTCGGATCATGACCTGGGGATCATATGTGAAATTTAGGAATTGCACATTTCGGGAGTCTTCACTCCACTTGATTCCAAATATATTGATGCTCGAATCTACGAAATAGCCCATCCAGAGCAACGATAGGATTTTCTTTGAATTTCACGACCAGGATGCTTGCTCGAAAACCTCAGCCACCCATCGCCTGAAAGGAGCTTACCCTTTTTTATGGCATTTATCCCCATATAACCACAGGTTATGGTCATGGACCCAACTCCAGGGCGCTTCACGACTCCGCGTTTTGCAACTTCGCATTTAGCGACTTCGCATTTCGCAAATCTATACTATGCTCCATGCTAAAACCTCTGAGTCACGAAATCATGATTTATCAGATCATATGCCACACGTCCTTTTGAATCGGATGACCTAGATGTATATCGACATTTTGGGACTTCGGGTAGTCTTTGGCATTTCAAAACTCAGGAAATCTGCACATTCCTCACTTCAGTTTTCCCTAAATGACTTTCTCCGCATCTCAGATCTGGTGCCATACGTCCTGCTGGATCAGACGGCTCCTACTGATTTTGGATTTCAGGGGTTTGAATCTTTTACAAATAACTTTAACAATGATCTGAACTTCCGATTCCAATGATTATCATTCATCGTTGAAATACTACACTTGCACGCTCACTTGATTCGAGTTCATATCAGACTGTTCTGAGTGTTGTGCTTTGTGCTTACGGTTGTGGCCTCTGTAAATAAATATTTGGACGATTGGATGAGGGCTCGGGAAATAAAAAGGGTCGGTGACAAAGGAAAGGAGGGAAGTGATCAACCTTAGGGAAAACAGGTCGATCAAACAGGTGAAGGTTAACAAAAGAAAAACTACAAGTCGAGAGGGAAAACTTAAGATTGGGTCTGTGAAAGGGGGGAAAGACAGGAAATAATACAGACGTAGGTAGAAACCAAAAACCCACGGGAATTTGAAAAGTTTATGTGATAACAAGTGCCTTTCAAATTAATTTGTAAGTAGGTGCTTATTGAAGGGATTGGTGTCCCTCACAAGTTGGAGCCTATATAGAATGTAATTCATTTTAAATGTAAGAAAAACATTTGTGGTTTTCTCSCTTATTGGGTTCCCACATAAAATATATGTGTATTGTGTCTTTGTGTTGAAATTTGTTGATAAATCTAATTCTTTTCATTTCTTGTGATTAATTATGCAATGATTAGTTAAAATACTAAAGAGAAAGAGTGATTAAAATCTATGGAATACTGATTCACCCCCCCTCCTCTCATTATTGTTGAATATTCCAACAAAGTTTTACATTAATAACAAGTGGAGAGTAGACACAAAAGAGCATTGGAGATAGAGAATGAAGGATGGAAAAATTCTGGAGCATGTTGGGGCATTTGGAGTGATTTAGAGATGAATATTTAAGAGTTAGGTTGCTTGGACTGACAAGTGAAATCTTGTGTGAGTTGCATTGTAACAACAAGTGTTCCTATTGTTGCTGGTAGTTTTCTTGGCAACGAGTTACCTTGAGTTCCCAGTAGATAGATTCCTAGTTACCTATGCTAGAGAGACTCTGGTAAATGAATGGGATGCCCGATGGACTAAGAGAAGTGAAGGGATACATTCCTTGGGTTGGGAAGTGTTATCGCAAAAACTGTAGGTTGGGAAAATCTTGAACCAAACCACAAGATGGAGACAAATAGGAGAATACTTACCCACTATCACCTCAGATAGGTACTCCCATCACTTTAGAGATGAATTGATCACCTCAAGGGGGGAATCCCAGGTGAACCTAGGGAGAAATGAGATGGAAAGTGATACTTATGAATGGATTCTACTATAGGTAAAGTTTCTAAATGGAAATTGTCATAGAAATGAGTCCCGATAGTGGTTTAAGGTTGCCAAGTCTTTGACTACCTGCGAAAAGTGTTTGTACATGCCCAATACACTTGAAAAGCCAAGTATACAAGCTATATTTTAGATGGAAAATCAAGTTAATATCGATGTCCCTATTTTCAGCAGTCAATGAATATATATCTCAGTGAACAAATGATTATTAGAGCTACTAAAAAAGATGTTAAAATTCTAACAAATGATGCAAGAGATAAGCTAGCTAAACACTAGTATAACTCTAGTATAAATGCACAAGACTTTAGCAATGAAACAAGGCTGTAAGAAACAATTATTGCAGAGATACATTTGCAGCCTTATGGATGTAGCAAACAATTTGTTACAACAGAAAAAACAACCACCAAAAATCACAAGTAATCCACCCAAAATATACGTTGATATTAGTAGATGGTAGGGGTAAATTATTAGCAACTTTTGACAGTTGAAAAGTGAGTTATAAGCAAGTAAAAGAATATTTGTTGCAGCCCTAATGGCTATAGCTTTAATTTAGTTGTATCTCCCAAGATAATAAGCGGACTAAGACGCCCTAGAGGTTTTTGCAACCTCAAAGCATCAACAATAGATTCCAACTTAAACAATATCAATATCTCGTTAAATCATGTTTACCAAAGCTAACAATTATATCTCCAATTCAAATTTCATATTAGTGATTTTTTTAAAAATGGGTGAATGGACTCTTTAAAACACAAGTTAAATCAACAATATCCATAGGGTTCTAAACCCTCTTACTCCCTATGGCATGTAAACCAAACTCAAGGTAGATCAAGAGGGTGTACACCCTTGTACTCCTCCAAGATACCTTGCAATAAAAGACTTATAAAATAGAAAAGGAAGAGAACTTGATGGACGTTGTATGCAATTATACTCCTCCTAGGGTTTTAACCAACAATATCATGAAATGAGTAAGAATAATGCAGGTTTTCCTTACCAAAACCAAGAAAGTTGCAAGATCAAACCCTAGTTTCACCAAGACAAACTATCCATAAGTAAGAACAATATTATCCAAGAGGTGAGCACCACCTTAGCTCATCCATTCATCAATAGATACACCAAAAATCATTTGAAAGAGGGAGGGATACCAAAAATTCTCAAGTATAGTGAAAATTTCAGCCACTACTCTTCTCACAATGGGAGAGCTATGTCAAAATGAAATAGAGATAATCTCTATTTATACAAATCCTCTAAAACAAATTTGTCCACATTCAAAGGGTAAACCAATAGATAAGGGGACAACAACCCTTTCTCTTTCCCCTTCACCATAATAACATTTTTTAATTCATAATTTGCACATAAGATAAAACCTAGAAACATGATGTGACCCTCTTGGGGCAAGGTTTTGGCACCTTTAAGTCAAGTCATTGGGTTGGAGATGAGTGTGCTAGGCCTCCAAAGGCCAAATGTATTCAAGGTAAGCCTCTCCTCCATGATCCAAGGGCTCTCTCCCTAAAAACGTGCCAAGTGTCTCCAATCATCATCAAACCCTATCCCTAGGGTGACATCAAGCCCTTAAAGGTGACATTTTAGCCTCCAAAGGAAATTCGTTTGGCTTGTAGGGGCTAGGTGAGATCCTCCAATGTGTCATATAGGCCTCCAAAGGAATATCATATTTATCTAGTGTGTGGCCCCTCACATCCAACCTGTCGGATTCAAGCCCCCAAGGAAGCTGATGCTATGCTTTTCCTTCCAAAATTTTCCATCAACTAGGTCCTGCAAAGACAATGAATACGCCCTCCAAGGGTCTCAAGTAAAATGCATCATGATGAGTAAAACAAATCAGTAAAAGAGCCATTTCAGCATGTACATCCAAATCACCTCATCAAAATAAACAAGTGCTTAAATACGCTATGCAATTTTCCTATTTTAGGTATGGGAGAGTTGACAAAGAGACCTATTGGGTGAATTGTACCTCAAGTTTAGGAGTGTTTCCCAAGGGTAACTCTCTATAAGACATGTGGATGAAGTGGCATGGATGGGGGAAAGGCCTTTGGTCATGGAGTTCATGACATACAAGGGGTTGTAGTGTCTCATTTATGGGTTTCTTTGTAGAGGGTGTGTTGTAACTTTGTTTTCAAAGAAACCTTTTTCCAAGCCCATTTATTGCCTCTTTTAGGATGTTTCCAGGTTGAATCCAAGGTGGGGCTTCTACTTAAGAATGAAAAAAAATGCCCACCTTGACTCTACCCTGGTCACATCATGCTTCCCCAAGTTGAAAACATGTGTGGGGATTCTACCTAAGCATTAAAAAAAGTGCTCACACATGCTCCTCCTTGGTTGGCATTTTGCATTAGTTATTTTTTATGGGTCCCATCAGTTTCTTAAAAGAGACATTTCATTGTCCTTGGGATCCTTGGGTGAGCATTGTTGGCCCTTGGTTATGAAAGTGATCAAAGAGAAAGGAAGAAAAGGAAAAATGCAAACTGCACGGAAGACACAGTGACTGTTACTGGGTCAAAGTGAGCAAAAGAGAAGAAAAGACGAAGCGAAGTAAAAGGAAGCAAGTCGTTGGATGAGGAGGTTGAGGATGATAGATCAACAAGAAAGATGAATCATAGACAACTCAGCAACAGGAAAAAGCCATTGTTGGATGCTTTTGAGCACCGCTCGAGAAGGAAGGAAAGATAGGCTAGCGAATCCCTAAAAACACAGGTCAAGTTGACCTAGGGTTTTGGTATCTAGGTTCTGACACCTAGGTTTCAGCCTAAGGATTTCGGTGAGTGATTGTAATGCATAAATAGAGGTATAAGGGACCTGGGATGGGTTATTGTTACTATTGTTGGTGTTATTATTGTTGTTGTGTGATCGAGTGAGTAATATTGAGTGAGAAAGAAGTGTTGAGTACGAGAGCCTTTTGTATTGTAATATCTTCAGTTGGGTGCAAAGATCAACCCTGCAGCTAGGTGTGTAGGGAGGGGAGAGATAGCGAGGAGAAGAAAGAATATCTGCTAGCTGAGAGAATAGACAAGAACTGTATGCTTCATCTTAATATATTATAAGCACAGTTATGTGGACATAGCGCTAGGGTGAGGGTGAACCACACATATTTTGTGTTGTGTGTGATTGATGTTGTGTTCTTGGCCCTTTGATGTACTTTTATTGCACTACTTTGTTATATATGATAGGCAGTTGTGCAGAGTATAGTTAAGATGGTAAGAGATATATAAATTCTGTATTGTTCTAGTATTAGATCCACTTGATATTTCCCTTGGTTGTAGACACCTCTATCCTGCAACACCCCCATAGTTTCTTCGGGTGAGACTGCATCTGCTTTGTAGGTGTTTCTGAAAGGGCCAATAGTTAGGGCTTGTTGGTGCGCTCTTGGAGCTAAACCCTGGGTTTGCCCCTGTGCCAAAAAATGGTTTCATGACCGGGATAAGAATCTTCTTGAGGGAATATTAAGGTGGTTTCCATCAAAGATAGAAATTCAAAAGTGGATAGAGGATCAAGAAAGCGACTTCATTGAAGCCCATAATAAGAACCCTAATATTAGTATGGAGGATTGGTTAGGAAGATATATCTTTACTGATATACATGATATTTTCTTTGGAGGAATCCATCAGGAGCTATATGAGTGGTTAGCTAGGTTAGCAGATACCCAATTTGAGATCAGATCTAGACCTCCTGTGGTTTCAACATTGGCACTGATCAAGAAGGTCAAGAGATTTGATAACGTTGTGTCAAGAGAAGTAGATCACTGGTTTGATAGCACAATTGGAGGGTACATCACTGAGTTTGTTGTTGATAGAGTAGAGTCATATAGCCAAGCCGAGAGATATTTCTTCAAGGGACCCAGAGGAAAATTGTTACATTTTTTAAAGCTGAGGATCAAGATGATATTGCATGAAAAGAACATCTTGAATATACAGTAGATTGGTCAGATTTGAAAAATCTAATGTTCAAGAATTTGGACAGCGACAGCGACACAGAGGCTGGACATACGCGCAGTGGGAGAGAGTTCAAAGAAGTTCATCTTATGAACCTATTTAAGAAGAAATATGGGGATAGGGTTTCTACAGTGGAGAAGAGGCAGATCTGATGGACGAAGAGCATTCAGAACCCACTGGGACTGAGGAAGGGAAAGCTGAAGAACCTCTCCAAGAAGAGCCATAAACTTCAGGAACTACGCAGATTGCTGAAGTAAGTAGTATTATCCCTCCTATTGATTTAGTAGCATTAATCAATCAAAGTAATCCAAGCCACCAGAGCATTCAGAGCACTGCCACTAGTAGTCCACCACATACTCAGTCAGGAACCCTAGGAAGATCTATGGAAGATGAGATGAGGCTCCCTATTTTTAGGGGATATGGATCTGAAGACCCTGATCATCACTGGTTCCTATGTGAATCTGTATGTAATATTAAGAATTCCATCGATGAAGCTTTCAAAAGAACTCATTTTAGTACTACCCTAAGGGATCACACACTAATTTGGTACATGAAGCTTGTCCAAGGACTTTCATAGCCTAATTTGTTGAATGAGATCAAGAATGCATTGATTGCAGAGTTCAAGAAACCCAATTTGGAGTCACAATGTATTACAAAGTTGAAAGAGATCAAGCAGAAGGTAGCCGAACCTGTTTAGGAATTGAATCAGAGATTCAAGACCTTAACAAGATGATTCACTTTTCAAATCTTAGATGAGCAGAACAAAGAATGGTTCATTGCTGCCCTCTTACCACACATTAGAGTTCCTCTGATGCAACAGAATATTTATTCGTAGGTTGAGGCGATGTATATCACCATGAAGTTAGAATCATCCCCTATGGGAGAATCCAACTCAGGTATGAGTCAAATATTGAGTCAACTAACTATTTTGTCTCTGCAGGTCGAAGATATGAAGAAAGACAAAGGAAAAGATAAAAGAGAAGACATCTGGTGTGTCAGATAGAGATCAGAAGGCCATGACGAGGAACATTGTCCCCTATTTCATGAATACTTGGCCTCTAGAGCTCCGAGCACTTTGAACCAAGTCACCCTACCCTGGTGCGAGGTATGAAGAAATAGACATCACCTTGATGAGTGCTATTACATGAAAAAATATGTTCAGACACCCACAAATTTTTATTGCATGTTCAGCAAGTCTGTAGGGAATGATGATAGGGATTGTAGGGCTTATGACCTCATGCATGAAAGTTCAAGAGACATATACAAAATTCAAGGTGACGTACCACAAGAAGGAAACGCTACGCAGTATAACTCCCCTAGGAGAGGAAACTTCAATCCTTGTTGTGGATTCAGATGAAGAGGACAAGGAGGAGGTATGGTTTGAGGCTGAGGATAGATCATTTGTTACAATTGTGCACAACCAAGACACTTAGCAAGGGACTGTCAGAACCCTTTCACTACTTGCAGCTACTGCAGTTCCTTCGAACACGTTATAAAGGATTGTCCTGTGCTACTAGCTAAGATTCAGGAAAGACAAGGACCTCAGCATAACCTGCAAGTGCAACTGATATATGATGAACCTTGTGGAGAAGACCCTAGATTCATTGTTATCACTATAGGAGGCATTATTACAAGAGAAGACAGACTGACCCAAGGAAAGACTACAGAAGACTCAGGAGTTAGGAAAGCTACAGAGAAGACCCAAAATTTTGATGCAAAGAAAGAAAGACAAATATTTGAGGAGGCAAGAAAAGAGTTCAAAGGAAACCAAGGTTCTTCATCAAAGAGACGGCCAGAAGTAAGAGAATATGGAATGCTTCTGGCATTCAATCAATATGCTTCACCAAAAGAAGGACAAGAGGTAAGAAAGCTCATGGAATTTTAATATACTTGTATTAAGTTGATTCAGGATGAGAACATTGTACAAGAGCTACAAAATTTAATCAGACAGTACGAGATAGGAAGGATAGATCCCTTACTGAATAAAGCAGTACATCAACTATCCAAGAAGAGAAGGACAAATAAGGAACCACACTTGAATGCTCAGATAGGAGAATATGATATAGACTATGTGGTCCTTGACTTAGGGTCGGAGGTCAATGTCATGATGAAGAAAACCTGGGCACTGATGGGAAAATAGAAGTTGATATATTACCCTATCATACTTAGGATGGTTAATCAGCAAGCTGTAATCCCCTTTGGAAGATTGGAACATGTCCCTGTGGACATCGACGGAGTAAGAACGTTTGCAGATTTTGAGGTAATTGAGATAGTTGATGATAGGTACCCTTACCCTGCACTGTTAGGAATTGATTGGGCTTTCAATAATTCCACTGTGGTTGATTATAGAAAATATGTATGACATTTTAAATAGATGGCCTTAGGTTCATTACACCTTTAGATCCAGATGACGGTCAGCGATACACATAACCCATCAGAGAAGAATACCATGCATATGAACTGGAAAACATATACAAACTAACATCTAGACAACAAGATTACATTAGTCCTACGGCCAATGGAAACCTAAGATGGCAAAATGACAATGCATGTTCGTCAGATTCAGAAGAAGCACTGAAGAACTATCAGAACAAAATGTATGAAGTATCTACAAGGAGATGTGCTAGATTAACAGATAAGTTCATTGGATTGGCACAACAGTAAGTAACTTACCCACTTTTGATGGTCTAAATCCTTTAGAAACCTTCTTGTTGAAATTTGAAGCAAGTGTACCAACACAAAAGAGATTATTGGCAATGGATGAGGCCTTGAAAGCAACACCAGCAAGATGGTGGGGGACACAAAAAAACAACATTACAGAATGGGTACAATGTTGTACCCTGATGATCGCGTGGTTCTTAGCACAAGTAGAAGGCTGTGAAATTCGGTACACAGGTCAAAGCTACCCAAAGGACCATGTGTGAATTTGTGAGGAATACTGGAGAACTATTACTCAAGAGCAGTGGGTGCACAAATTCATTAACACACTAGACACAACCCCTATCAACTGGTACCTTCAAGCAGGGCTGCGCCTCATCACTACAGATTGGAAAGGTATGACTCAGAACTTTGTAACCACCTTCTTATTTGACAGTCAATATCCTTCAGTATATCAAGCATTATAGATTGTAAGATAGAAAGTATTTGAGGAGGCCTCTAGCCCCCCTTTAGAAAAAGAAGAGGATGAATGGACTGTGCCTCTCCAGAAACTACAAGGTTGTTACAACATCAATGTTGATGAAGACGATGATCCTAGGAAGGTGAACATTGCTTAAATAGAAGGCCAGAGAGATGTGGAGGGACCAGGATTTGAGCTACCATTTATTGAACAACCAATCAAGATTAAGAAGGTCAACATTGGAACGGAGCAGACACTGAATCTTGCAAATGTTGGAGATTATTGGGATGCTGCTACTATTGACAAGATAACAGAGTTACTGCATGAATATCAGGACTTGTTTCCGACCAAGTTTATTGATATGAAGGGCATTAAAGGGCCTATGGGAGAGATGAGAATCCCTTTGAAACCAGATGCAAGACCTGTCAAGCAAAGACCCTACATATTGAACCCTAAATATAAGGAGAAAGTGAAGATTGAGCTTGACAAAATGCTGGAAGGAGGNGTTAGATAATGTGGGAGGCCAGGAGGTATATTCTTTTACAGATGGATTTTAAGGATATCATCAGATCTGGATTGCCAAGGAAGATCACCATAAGACCACATTTGCAACAGAATGGGGATCCTACCAGTATACAATGATGCCATTTGGATTGAAGAATTCCCCAACCATCTTTTCCAGGGTGGTGGTCAAAGCATTCAAGGAGTTTCTGCATAAATTTCTAGAAGCATATTTTGATGATTGGACTTCTTTTAGTTTATTGAAAAATCATATTGAATGTCTAAGGCTAATGTTGGACAAATGCAGGCAGTGTCAAGTTGCCTTGAATTTGAAGAAATGCATCTTCTTCTCACCATTTGGAGTGTTGTCAGGTCATATTGTATGCAAGCAGGGATTGCTGGTAGATCCATATAAAATTGCTATTATAGTTTATCTAACCCCTCCTACTTCAGTCAAACACTTGTGCACTGCCCTAGGACATACATAATATTACAAGTTCATTAAAGGATATGCCCATATTACAGCACCCATGGAGAAGATTTTGAAGAAGGACTTGTTAGCATTGGAAGTCACTCCTGGATTGCTTGCAGGAGCAGAGCCCGACACCCATCAGTTTAATGTCACAATTTGTTTATAAAGGGTGATCAAATGGAGATAATGGCTCTAGGAGGTATCATTCTAACTCAGGGATTGAGTCTGGTATGTAAAGAACAGAGGAGGTCTGGAATCCTAACTTCAGCCAGTGGGTTGATTTAAATATGAACAGGTGGAAGACTTAAGAGAAAGTGAACAAACAACTCTGGGCATCAGGCTTGCGGCGGTTTGTAGGGGAAAAATGCCAAAAGAAGGATCCTCGTGGTCTCATGGCTTTGAGAAACTGAATAAAGGACTTGACTGGATCCTCCAATTCCAAGTCATTCAGCGTTAAAGAAATCACAGGAACTGACTAGAGGCTCCGTAACTATTACAGTGATCCATTACAACATCATCCTATAATAGCAACAGCTCAAATGGATCCTCCAATTCCGAGCTGCTCTAACACAGTATAAACAAAGACATGAAAGAAGCTGGCATTCATAAGGCAAGAAGTCCCCAAAGTTCATACATAACTAGAACAACAATGCTTCATTAAAACTTTACAACCAGGGAGCTCTGCTCAACCATCGATCCTTACAAAAATGGCAGAAATGCCTACATATACTTGGAACTGACTCCGGCGCTGAAGGCGCGATCATATCATGAATTCAATGCTTTAATAATGAGGAGCCTATCTACTAGGACGGGTTGTCAGTCTGCTTCAATCAAATCTACCCTCTGCTCCCCTGTCACACGCCTCTTTAATTCAACATGGCTTGCACCAGGGGGTAGCTGAGCCCCTTGAATATTGAATTGGCGTGTGTAGGTTCTTCTGGTGAGTTGGAGACTCGGCGTGGCCTTTCTGAAGAAAAACCGGTACAAGGGACCCTCCTGGGTAAATTTCAACCGGAACCTCCATATCCTGCAATAAATGGGTGATGTGAGACTTCACCCACCCTCTTTCTCCTTTCTGCTAAGCCGAAGCAGCTTTTTGGATCCCCGAGTGAAATCCCTGATGGACACCCGACCCAGCGCACAGGTCTCCTCTTCTTTCCTCACAGCTTTCTGAAATTCATCGTGACCTTCTCCCGACTCCTTATCGGGTTTCGGGGTTTCACGTTCCCCGTTGTCAAGAGTTCTTGACCCTCTGAACTCCCGATCACCGATTCTATGATGAGCGCGTGCATGGGTCAGCCCTCCTGGCTACACTATGGTCCATACGACCATCTCTCATATGACTAGAGCCAAGCCTCTGTCGGGGTTTCGATGCTTTTGATGCCTCGATACACAAGTCCTTGAGACTCACGATCCTCCGATTGCCGACGTGCCTTTCGTGCTAGCCTAGGTCCAAGTGACCGCTACCATATGCCTTTGACCATATTCTCCTTCGGGGTTTCGCAGTTCACACTTTTGAAGTGCACAAATCACTCGTCCCCAAGATCCTCGATATCCCGATGGCTTCAAGTTCGCTGATGGGGGATTCCCTGTCGGGACTTTTCTGATGACGTCGATCTCCTACCACGCGTCCTTTCTCAGACGGATAGTCTATATCTCTTTCACTACTTCTCGTGTCCATGATCAGGCTTGCTTGCTTAACTCGGGACCCAAACAGATTTCTTCTGTGTGCTGCGCTTGGGCACCTATCGCGCAATCCTACAGACCTGCGTACCTTTGTTCCCCGATACCACAATTGTTGCTAACAGGACTGGCAATTTCACTAGACAGAAGAATTCTAATAGAGTTTCGACACACTAAAACATAAAATGGTTACTACGCCTATTTTGGTTTTCCCAGATTGGAGCAAGGAGTTTCATGTGCATATCAATGCATCTTCTATTGCCTTAGGAGCAGTGTTAGCACAACCTAGGGAAGGAGATATTAATCATCCGTTAGATTTTTCTAGCAGGAAACTATCCACAGCTGAAATTAATTACACCACCCCTGAAAGAGAAGGGTTAGCTATGGTGTATGCGCTATAGAAATTTCGCCACTACTTGTTGGGAGGACACTTTAAAATGTTTACTGACCACTCCGTGCTGAAATACCTAGTCAACAAGCCAGTGTTGGGGGGTATAATATGCAGATGGCTGCTATTATTTCAGGAATATGACTTTGAGATCGTAGTTAAACTAGGAAGAATGAACAAATGTCCTAACCACTTGTCAAGGTTAGAACATGGAGAAGAAACCACTAGTTTAGAGGACACACTTCCAGATGCATAGCTACTAGCCATTAGAAGGATTGATGACCACTTCACTGAGATAGTCCAATTCCTGTCAATAGGAATGGCACCTAGTGAATATACAATCATCTAGAAGAAACAACTGGTAGTGCACGCTGTAGATTTTTCACTTATAGCTAGAAAACTATACAAAATGGGACCTGATGAGATATTGAGAATGTGTGTTATGGAGGCAGAGCGACCATTGATTCTAGCAGAAGCACATGAAGGCATCGTAGGAGGACACTACGCAAGGAAAGAAACTGCATAAAAGGTTCTTAGATATGGACTTTGGTGCCCTACCTTACACAGAGATGATAAATACTATTACAGAGCCTACAATGTATGCCAAAGAGTTGGGAAACCGTCTAGAAGAGATGAGATGCCTTTAGCACCACAACTGACCCTACAAGCATTTAAGAAATGGTCCATTGACTTCATGGAACCTATAAACCCAGCAGTAAATCACACAAGAGTAAGGTACATCATTACTGCGACATAATACTTGACCAGATGGGCTGAAGCAAAAGCAGTTAAAGACTGTAGTGCAACTACAGTTGCACACTTCATATTTGATGACATCATAACCAGGTTTGGATGCCCAAATATCTTTGTGAACGATCAAGGCACACATTTCATAAATAAAATAGTTGAAGCCCTAACTGAGGAATTTGCAGTCCACCATCACAAGAGCACACCCTACCATCCACAAGAAAATGGGACAGTGGAAGCATTCAACAAGATCTTGGAGACAACGCTGACGAAGATTTGCAATGTTAATAGAGATGACTAGGATTTAAGAGTACCAACAATATTATGGGCCTATAGAACCACTTGCAAGAAGCTAACAATGAAGACCCCCTTTAAACTGGTGTATGGCCTTGAAGCCGTTGTCCCCATGGAATACTTGGTACCAAGCTTAAGAATTATTTCCTTTATAGATATGGATGACACTGGCGTTGTTCGAGGAAGGATTTCATAGTTGGTCGAACTAGAAGAAGACATATTTATTGCAGGATTCCATCAGCAGGTACAGAAGGAAAGAGAGAAGGCCTACCATGACAAACAAATTAAGCAAAAGGCATTTAAGCAAGGTAATCTGGTATTGGTATATGACAGTAAGTTCATCAAACATCCTGGGAAGTTCAGAACGCATTGGCTTAGGCCTTATGAGGTTGCCTATGTTACAGAAGGAGGAGTTGCGCAGTTGAATACTTTGAAGGGAGAATGGAAGGAAGGATTAGTAAATGGGAGTCGGCTGAAGTTGTATTATGACAACCAGCTGCCTCACAGCTCTCAGTAAAAGCTTGAGGAAAAGGGTCTAGGTACCAAGTGAAGTTGAAACTGGGTACCAGACACAAAAAATACAGTCTACACAAGGAAGGAGAGGAGGTGTAGAGAAGAAAGCAAAGGCTACACTGCACAGTCTGAAGTTGAAGTAAAATAGAAAGGTCAGATCTGAAGTGCCTTGGGATGAGTCACAGGTGAGTGTTGGGGGCCTATTAGCCCTTGGTTATGAAAGTGAGTGAAGAGCAAGGAAGAAAAGGAAAAATGCGAACTATGTGGAAGAAAGAGTGACTATTACTGAGTCGAAGTGAGCAAAAGAAAAGAAAAGATGGAGTGAAGTAAAAGGAAGCAAGTCATTGGATGAGGATATTGAGGATGATAGATCAGCAAGAAAGATGGATCGTGGACAACTCAGCAAGAGGAAAAATCCACCTTTGGATGCTTTGGAGCACCGCATGAGAAGGAAGGAAAGACAGGCTGGTGAAGCCCTGAAAACGTGGGTCAAGTTGACCTAGGGTTTTAGACACCTAGGTTTTTGGTATCTAGGGTTTTGACACCTAGGTTTCGGCCTAAGGATTTCGGTGAGTGATTGTAATGTATAAATAAAGGTATAAAGGAACTGGGATGGTTTGTCGTTACTATTGTTGGTGTTATGATTGTTGTTGTGTGATTGAGTGAGTAATATCGAGGGAGAAAGAAGTGTTTGGTACAAGAGCCTTCTGTATTGTAAGATCTTCAGCTGGGTGCCCAGGGATGGGAGAGATAGCGAAAAGAAGAGAGAAGATCTCCTAGCTAAAATCACAGACAAGAAATGTATGCTTCATCTTAATATATTATAAGCACAGTTTTGTGGACGTAGCCCTGGGGAGAGGGTGAACCACGTATATTTTGTGTTGTGTGTGATTGATGCTATGTTCTTGGCCCTTTGATGTATTGTTACTGCATTACTGTGTTAGATCTGATAGGTAGTTGTGTGGACTAGAGTTAAGCTGGTAAGAGATATATAAATGTTGTACTGTTCTAGTATTAGATCCACTTGATATTCCCCTTGGTTGTAGACACCTTTGTCCTGCAACCCCCCCATAGCTACTTCGGGTGAGACTGCATCTTCTTTGCAGGTGTTATCGAAAGGGCCAGTAGTTAGGGCTTGTTGGTGCACTCTTAGAGTTGAACCCTGGATCTACCCCTGTGCCAACAAGCATATATAATGTTAATGATTGGATTTTAACTTTTTCCAACTACAAGCCTCTAAGCCTTCAACCCCTTCTTACAATGAAATGAAAGACAACCCATCCTTGCGTTAGTACAATGGAAGATCCCAAAAGTTAAGGAGATGAGGGGATGAAGTGTAGAAAATGACAAGTATCGTTGAGAATGGAACGATGAATTGTCAAGAGGATCCCACAATAGTAAAATTATCCCCAAGGGTGACCTACTTACTAGGGAACAATGTCAACCACCAAAGTGAAACAGGGAAAATAGAATAATTTCCAAGCAAATGTCACATAATCAAAATAATTAATAAATGCAACAAACTCTAATGCCTCAAATATTGAAATGACACTCACCATAATACCTGGCTTGTACTTCATGGAGAAATATCCAATGTCTTCCAGAGGCCAACTGATGTGGTGGATACTGCCGTGATGAACTTGGAAATGTGGTGTTGAGTTGGGTGCATGTCTGTGCAAGTGGACACTGTTGGTCAGGTTGTATGTCAGTACTCTGTGTCTGCAACGCGAGGGCCTCGAGACCTCATTTCCTTAGTTTTCCCTAGTATTTGGGGATAGCATCTAGCTCCTACTTATGGATATGTACTCATTTTAAAGTGCATGATAACCACAACATATTCTAGTGGACCTATGCCTACACTGAAACATAAAATCGTAAAATCTGGGGTGGTTTTATCACCCTTCATCCATATATATCAAAACAAAAAATGAGAACTAATATAGAAAATAAAATTTTAGCATTTTTTTTAATCTAAGACAAACATGAAATAAATATGCAAGTAGAGAAAAATGAAACATCAAATGTAGCTAAACTACCATTAGCAATCAATATGAAAATGAAGGGAAAAAAATGACCTACCTACTTACTTGGGCCAAATCCCTAAAGAAGTCAAGTGCCCTGAATGTAGGGCCGGAGAAGAGACCCATCCACTGGTAATGGCATATTTCTCCAATCTAAAGCTGTCAGATAGTACTTCTCTTTCTTAGACTTCTTCTCGACGATGTAAGGGCCAATCCAAGTGTTGTCATCCTTCTAGTCATATTTAGGCTTTCCCTTCTTCTTGTCCCACATGAATGCAAGAATTCCTTCACTTAAGTTGATGTAAGGTATATTCTCGATGTAAGGGTAGGAAGGAGGTCATGTTTTGACTGCTTTTGGGATGGCTTCTTCATTTTCTTTTTCCTTATTATCTTCTTTCTTCAATATTTAGATAAACCCTGGCTCTTTCCCTTGGAAATTTGAAAGATTTTGTTTGTACTCATCTGTCCTTGGGAGTAGAACATCTATGCAGTCCTCCTGCATGAAAGGTAAGTCTCGTGGGTCATACTCAATGGTGTCTGGCACCTCATCAAACTCACCCTCACTTGTATAATCAGGGCTGATGGGGTCCATCACATGTTTGTCGGCTCGTTCTCGACTATATAATACCTAAAAGGTGCCATCCCCCATGGGAATGTGTGTATGGGTAAGATCCATTCTAAGGAAACCTCCAAGGGAGGAAGATCAACTCCTCGATAAGAGAATCCCCCAAGCATCTGAGACATCAATCACTACTATTTTCATAAGGAAGTTGATTTGAAAAAAATCAATCAGGAAGACCTCAACATTCTCACATAGTCTCTAAAACTTGACCTTATTAGAATCAATTCAACACACATTTCCATATGGTCAAGTTGTCTTCAAGCCAAATTGTTCCATCACCTTCAAAGACATGACATTTACTAATTCCCCAGAATCCAACATACAATTGTTTAGGAGGAATCCATTCATGCCCAAGGAAAGACAGAAAGGAGGGTTGTTGTCCCTTTGTCGATCAAGGTACATGGTGTTCAAAATGATTGGATGATCCTCCTTCTAGGTTGGTACTTGTAATAACTTCAATATTTCCCTCATCACAAAAGTAATTTTGCACATTTCTATTAGAAGGACCGTCATATTCAACTTCCCAAACATGGTTGCAACGTCTATGTTCAATTGAATCTCATATTTTGTTGGATTTGGAAGAAACTCATGTACTGAAGGTGGGAGAAGTGTGACCACCTTCTTTGTATATGGAGGAGGAGTGATTGCTTGTGGCTGAGGGGGAGAAGAAGGTTGTGATAGAGGAATTGAAGCTTTATTTCTTCTAGTGTATGTTAAAAATTCCCTCTTCCTCAGTTCCTTTCTCTGATCGTCGGTTAATTGATTTAATACTCAGAGTCTTCCCTCTCTTTTCCCCTATCTTCAAGCATTATCAATATGTTCTTCTGTGACCTATTCCTATTTGAATTTATAGATCATATCCATGAAGTTCATACTGTCGGGAGAATTTTCATCTTGTCGGGGGAATTCATCCTCTCGATGAGGTTCTTTACATGGAGAACACCACAATATCTTCTCTGTGTTGACCATTCCAACCGGGTTCAATGTATCCAGGGCCTTTTCCTCTTTTTGAGGCCTTGGTTTCCAACCTGTGGCATCTCTTTGCTATCTAGCAAATCGAGTTCTTGAGGTAGATTGATTTCTTTCCACAATGGTTAATTGGACCATGATTTGATTATGATCTTGGACAAACTGAGTACTCATCTGATCTATATTTTGAGTCAAGAGGGAAATTAGATCAGTAGCAATACTACTGGAAGCCTTAGTCTTTGTCTCTGCCTTGGCACGAGGATACTAAAAATGATCAAATTTTGAGTCAAGAATATTTTCCTCAATTTTGACACTATACTCTTTGGCATGTGCCAAGGTGGTGGGATTCTTATCCTTTAATATTAAATAAAATTTCCCATCGAAATCATTCATGTAAAGGAGAAAAATTGTTGCATCTCTAGGGTGTAGGTATGTTGGGATTTGACTATACAATTTGTCAAACCTTTTGTCAAATTCACTTATTGTTTCATTCTCCTTCTTATTTATTTGATTGAACTGTGCTACAAGCATTCCATTGTCTTTCTTCGTTTTCCATATGTTCTTGAATAACTTAGTGAAGTATTCATAAGATGCTATGTGATTATCATGGATTCCTCTGAACCATATCTGAGCATCCTCAATGAATGATGAGTAAAGTAGCTTCATTGCTACATCCTCATGTTCCACTTCTACATTTTCCATGTCTCGGCCCATGACCACATTATTTCCTGGAAACTTTGGAAACCATTTATGAGACTCTTTCAACATTGTGTTGGGATATCCAGGAATGGTGGCCATGTATAAGCATTTATAGAGTTCTTTTTCCCAAGGGTGATCCATTGGATCAAGGGGAAGGATACCATGGAAAAGGGTTTTGACAACAAGATACTTGAGAGGAGGCCATCTTCGGTAGACATTAGAAGGTTTGAATCTCCCTATGGAGAAATTATGAAGGGAAGGTGGGTTTTGGGATGGTGGAGTTGCCATATGAGCTTCAAAAAGATCTCATCAAGGGTGTAAGGGGAACTTATTTCAAGTGTATTCTCTATACAAGCTATAGGTAAAGGATTTGGGATCAAATCTTGCCAAAGTGTCATCAAGGCACAAAAGAGGATTCAAAATCCTCCCCAAAAATGATGCCAAAATGTTATCACACAAACTGTAGGCTGGGAAATGCCTAAACCAAACCACAAGATGGAGACAACTAGGAGAATACCTACCCATTGTCACCTCATATAGGTACGCTAGTCACTTTAGAGGTGAAGTGATCACCTCAAGGGGGGAACCCCAGGTGACCCTAGGGGGAAATGATATGGAAAGTGATACTTATGAATGGATGCCCCTTTATATCAATTTTCTAAATGGAAAGTGTCTTTTAAATGAGTCACAATAGTGGTTTAAGGTTTCCAAGTCTTTGAGTACCTGCGGAAAGTGTTTGTACTTGTCTGAGACACAAGAAAATCTAATTATACAAGCTATATGTTAGGTGGAAAAACAAGTTAATATTTATATCCCTATTTGCAGAAGTCATTAAATATATATATCAACGAAAAAACGATTATTAGAGCTGTTGAAAAATATGCTAAAATTCTAACAAATGATGCAAGAGATAAGCTAGCTAAACACTAGTATAACTCTAGTATAAAAGAAGAAGACTTTAGCAATGAAAAAAGGTTGTAAGAAACATGTATTGCATAGATATATTTGCAGCCTTTGTCTGTAAAAAACAAGTTGTTACAACAGAAAAATTATCCACCAAAAATCACAAGTAATCCACCCAAAAGATGCGTTGAGATTAGTAGATGGTAGGGGTAAATTATTAGCAAATTTTGACGGTTGAAAAGCGAGTTATAAGAAAGCAAAAGAATATTTGTTATAGTGCTAATGGTTGTATCTTTAATTTAGTTGTATCTCACAAGTGACTAAGCAAACTAATATGCCCTAGAGTTTTTTGCAACCTCAAATCATCAACAATATATTCCAACTTAAACAATATCAAATCTCGTTAAATCACATTTACCAAAGAAAACAATTTATATCCCCAATGCAAATTTCAGATTAGTGCCTTTTTAAAAAATGGGTGAATGGACTCTTTAAAACACAAGTTAGATCAACAAGATCCGTAGGGGTGTAAACCCTCTTACTCCCTAGGTGATTGAAACCAAAGTCAAGGTAGTTCAAGGAGGGTGTACACCCTTGTACTCCTCTAAGATACCTTGCAATAAAATACTTATAAACTAGCAAATGAAGATAACTTGATGGAGGGTGTATGCAATTATACTCCTCCTAGGGTTTTAACCAACAATATCATGAAATGAGCAAGAAGAATGTAGGTTTTCCTTACCAAAACCAAGGAATTTGTAAGATCAAACCCTATTTTCACCAAGACAAACCATCCATAAGAAATAAAAAAGATTCTCCAAGAGGTGTGCACCACCTTATCTCATTCATTCATCAAGAGATACACCAAAAATCATTTGCAAGAGAGAGAGATACAAAAAATGCTCAAGTATAGCAAAAATTTCATCCACTAGTCTTCTCACAATGGGAGAGTGATCCGGATTTATGAACGAAACAAAATGAAAGATAGATCTATAACATTAAAAAATATATACAAAGAACACTAACATAGATATAGTGAAACTTAACTTCTATTCAATAAAGAAATATGATGAAACTATAAAATGTAGAATGAAACATTCTTGCTCGAATGGTGGTGGCTAATCTCTAAGAAGATATGTAGCGGCTATGAAAATTCATCTGAGCACATTACAATGAGGCCTCCCATAATTTTTAGCATCAAGAAGAAACCAGAAAACCCTATACATCCAAAAACCTAACCCTAGGAGATGAAGCGCCAAAAGTCATGTGGGCCCCGATGGGGTAAGTTGGTACATCAACTTCTCGGGGTCATAAATTTTGCATATGATCTCCATTTTAGGTGCATGATATCCCTTTGGAAAGGTGTATCCAAGGAATACACCTTTTTTTGTCACACTTTGACTATGTCTACATTGTGACTGTGGCGAGCCAAAAAAACGTTGTTTAGGGCTGCAAAACTACCCCAGAAGTTTAGGAACCGAAAATATAGAAAAAACCTGCCAAGATGAAAATTGTATGTGAGCCTATTGGAAGAGGTGGGTGGCCACCGATATCCACCTAGACCAATCCTCCCCCCTTAGGAATAAATGGTCTACATTGCATTGAGTTCCCCCATCAAATGAGGAAAGTTTTGTTGAATTTGGCCCCGAGTGAGCCACTTGCCTTGGTGTGAGAGCTGCCCCTCTTTGACAACATGATAAAGTTGAAGATTTTATTTGAAAGTACCCTTGTCCTGTGTGTCCATGATCTAATCAGTGGATGCTTGTTCCATACAGTTGGGTTTGAGCTTTGTCGGTTTCAACAGTTATGTTATCTCTGAGGTGTCAAATAATGGTGGAAAGTATGGCTGAAGCAAGTCCAGCTTAAACAAGGGGTGCAATCCAAGGAAGTGGGGAATGTTGATCTCAAAATAATTTTCACCCACATTATTGGTGATGGTGTATGGTCCATATCAGAGTGGATGAAGATTCCAATGGGGTCTTGTAAGGCGTTCTTTCTGCAAATGCAACCAAACTTTATCTCCCACCCGAAACTTGTGTGGCACTGCTTGTAATTGGAATTGTACTTATAAAAAATATCATGAACCTGTTGGAAAATGTGTTGGATTCATTCAATGAACCAGGTAGATTTGAGGGCTTTGATTTGAGCATGGGACAATTATGCTTGTGTGGACGCAAGGGGTAGTGAAATATCCATGGGACTCAATGGTTGAAATCCCAACCCCACTTGAAATGGGTTGTGGCCGATGGAGCTATGTATGGATTTGTTGTAACTATGATGAACATAGGGAAGACTCTCATCCCATGTGTGCATATGATTGGAATTGTACATGTGCAAGACATGCATGATCATCCTATTGAAGATATATGTCTGGCCATCTGTTTGGGGGTGGATGGTCATAGATTTTGTGAGCTTGGTGTTCATCTGTGAACAGAGGATTGACCAGAATGTGCTAAGGAACTGACTATATCAATTTTATATGATGGTTTGTGGTATCCCAAAATGTACTCCCACTCGTTTGAAGAAGATATTGGGAGTGGCCTCCGCGGTGATGTCCTTCTTGCAAGCGACCATAATTGTCATCTTGGAAAATCAATCAAAAATCAAAAAAACACAGTCATTTCCCTTCTTGGTTGAAGGAAGGCCTGACATATAGTCCATCGATATGGATTCTCAGGGCCTATTGGGAGTAGGAAAAGGGGTGTACATTCCTTGTTTCTTAATGGTCGGTTTGACAATGGTGCATGTCATGCATGACCTAATATACTTGCTGACATCTTGTCGAAGTTTCAACCAATATTATTAATAATAATAATAATCTATTTTTAAGGTCACGACCAAGCCAGGCACCAAATTGGTGTATGAGACCCCCTCCACCCAGCGATTTTACTGGCAAAGTCTACGAAGGTATACATACCCTACCCCCCTTTGGATTTGAACATGTGACCTCTTAGGAGGAAACACGTGTTCTTAACCATTAGTCCCACTCAGGTTGTATCATTCCCACTATCTTTTCTACCTTGTTTCATCATGCCCACTATCTTTTCTATGCCCAAGTGTCCTGCCACCCAACTGTAGTGAGCTTCCCAATTCATATTCTCTCGCTCACTTGATGGGACACAGAGATGGCCCAGATGGCACAATAACCCATCCTGAAGATGGAAATTAGTGATAGTTGTGTTTGTGCCCAACATATGGTAGGTAGTGGCAAAGTTAGGATCTCTCTTGTAGATTTAGGGCCATCCATAGGTCTCATGTCCATAGGAGTGTAGCACCGTGGTTAGTGCAACAACTAGAGGGTGACTGAGGTAGTTAGTGACGTAGTTGGTGCTCCCTATCTTATACTTAATGTTGAGATGGAACTGCTGCAAGTATGTGGACCACTTATGATGGAGGTCATTCTGCAATTTTCCTTATGTCTACATGAACTATAGGGGCTTATGATAAGTGTGGATGAATGTGTCCTTCCCGAGAATGTAATTCATCCAATGGTGGCAGGATTGTATAATGGATTACATTTCTTTGTCGTAAGTGGGGTACTTACGAATGTTATCAGATAGTGTCTCACTATGATAGGCCATAGGATGTCCATGATAAGTGATAATTGAACCCACAACATAGTCTGAAGCATCTGTCTTGATCTCAAAAGGTGGTTTCAGGTCAGGTAATGAGAGCACCAAGGCTGAGCACAAACGTTGCTTCAAATCATCAAACACTTTATGTTGTGACTGACCCCACATGAGCTTTTCCTTTCCTCCACCCCTGGTTATTTGGATGAAGGCCCATGCAATGTGGGAGAATACCAACACGAACCTATGATAGAAATTGGCAAGGCCTAAGAAGATCTAAAGTTCAATGAGTGTGGTCGGGGTTGGCCAATTACAAATGACCTGGATCTTTATTGGATCGACATGGACCCCTTGTTCATCAACAATGGAGCCTAGGTACTGGACCTTGTTCATGTTGAAGGATATTTTTCCTAAATTTACATATATCTTGTGATGTCCCAGAGTGTGTAGAACCTATTGAATATGTTGCAAGTGCTTCATGCAACTCTTGTCGAAGATGAGGATGTCATCCAAATACACCACCACAAAATAATTGGTGAAAGGTTACAAGATATCATCCATGATCCTCATGAAAGTTGCAGAGGAATTTTTCAATCCAAAGGGCATGACCAACCATTCAAAAATATCTTCTTTGGACATGAAGGAAGTCTTCCATACATCGGTCTACTCTATTGGGACCTAGTGGCAGCCAAACTTCAAATCATTCTTAGTGAAGTATTTTCCCCCCTTAATCTGGTCAAGGAGATCATCAATTCAGGGAATTAGGTACTGGTTCCTGAATGTGATTTTATTTAGGGATCGGTAATGTTGGGCCCTTTGTTTTGATAAATAGAAGTTGTGCAAGTTATGCGGTATCTTCATTTTGGTGAACAAAAGTTGTGCAAGCTGCTAAAGAGTTGGACATCAGACTAAAGGAATAAATATAAAACGGTTGGAAGGACAACACAACATTAGTTTTGAAGAAAGAAGTTGCAACAAGATCAATAAGAAGAGATAACTCTCGGTTTCTCAACCAACAAACTCAAGATCAGAGTATATATCTAAGACTGATATGATTGTAAAAGGTTGTTGTTGTTAGGATATATGTTATTAAGGTTGGGTTGGGATTGTCAGGGTGGCTAGAGTCATTATTGCTATCTTCCTATTGTTAGATTAGTTGAGTCTTGATATCTGGGTAAGAACCAAAATGTCAATGTAATAGACTTTTGTATTATTGTAGAGTTGGAAAGATCAAGGTACTAAGATAACCTTGTCTCGTACTTGTTGGGAAGCATCCTTTGATTACTTGTATATGTGACTCATGCTGTGAGAAGAACCTGATATGTTAATACAATTGGGGACCCAAATTTTGAATATATCATGTGTATTTAATCTTCATAATGTATTGAATGTTACTCTGTATTATATTTATGTCTAATACAATTAATTGGTTATAACATTCTTATGAATATCATTGCAACTCTATTTTCTTTATTCTCAGTTAGGAAATGTTCAAATCTGCTACATGCTTAATCTATCTTGCACAAGACTAACCTGAATCTTGATACCTCAAATATTTGTCTAAGTATTCTCCTTACCCTTCCCTCTCTTTTTTGTCTCGGTTTCACTTCGGGTGAGACTTCTTCCCTCTAGGGAAGATGAAAATTCTAGTGCTCTAGACTACTTCGGTAATTTTTGTTGGAAACTCTAAGAGGACCTTGGTCTGGTCACTTCTATGCCAACAAAATGGTTCTATTGCTGACACCCATATTAAAAGGGAACCTGTAAGTATAATGATTCCACGGATCCATAGATTTGAGATTCAACAATGGTGGGAACGAAATTGTGATGCCTTTATAGGGAAGGAAGCGGAGTTGCGAGGTAAAAGAGAGAAGGATACAAGAGATTATGTCTTTTATTCAGAAAGATTGAGTGACCAGTATGAGATATTCTGGGTAAAATTCTCGAAAGAATTATTCCATTAGATAGATCGGCTACAAGAAGCTCCAGAATTCCTGGAATGCGTCAAGAAGACTTGTACTTGGGATAAAAGAAATATCACAACACTTCATCAGCCAAATCACCAGATCACGTGAGTGGTCGATTTCTGGGTTAATACAACTCTGGAGGGATATATCATTGAATTCACAGCTGAGAGTCACCAATATTTTTCATGGGTAGAATAAATTTTCAAGAAAGGTGCACAGGTGGGACTATTGAGGTAAATTCCCCTATGGATCAAAGTATTCTTGAGGGAGGAGGGGATTATAACTACTCCTTCGACTGATATGGAAGCCTAAACACCTACGCTTGGTGTAGGGTGATTGTGGGGTAGGATCGTGACTTGAGAAGAAGGAAAGGGTTCTTTGACAAATGGGGGAAGATCAAGAAATGAGTGAGCCTTACAAAGAGTTGCCATAGTTGAGAAGTGGTGGCGCGGAAAGGTAAAGAAAGCAACGAAGCAGTCTGAGGTGTTGCAGAAAGAAATCAGA